>NDXB01013867.1:85248-131238 GCA_002631895.1 Agapornis roseicollis
TTTCCTTGTGTTGTTGCCCCCCCCCCCCCCTTTCCCTTGGATGGGACAAGGGGCTGGGTGAGCAGCTGGTGGACTTTAAAGCTTAAACCTGCGAGCTGTGCTGTGGGGGATGGCATGGATGGCATGTGCTGCCACACTGTTGTACTTGCTGAGGGGGTCTTTGTCCTGTGCTGTAGTCCATAGCCATCACCAGGTAGGAGGGAGTGCACAAGTAACACAGGCTTATGGTGCACCAGGTCTTGAAGTGAGGCTTAGGGCAGGGGAAAAGCCCTGCATGCCTGCTCTACCCTGCGCAGAGTTAAACTGGTTGCTCTTAAAAGAAATCAAAGGAGCTAAGCCCCGCACCTGGGATCCTGTGTACATGTGATGAATGTGCCACGAGTTCCTTGCAACCGCAGGAGAAATAATACCTTATTTTCAGGGGTTGCAATGTACATTTTTCCCCAGCAAAGTGTTTAAGTGTATCTCTTCACACCACTACCCTGTCGTTCCCCTTGGGGGAGCTGACAGGAGGACAAGCACGTCTTTCCACCGTCTTAGTAGGCCCTTGTGGGAGAGAGGGGGGCTCACCGCTGTGCAGAAGCTTCACATCCCCAGCAAGCTCTCCCCAGCCTGTGTGTAACACACTGTGTCCCTCGCTCTTGCTGTAATCTTAGGGTAGCTCCACCTCTTCCACTGGTATCTGGCACTCAACCTGAGAACACGGTCAGTGGCGGTCAATAAAGAGATATAGGAAACACGCAATTGGCTCTGGGGGTTTCATTTGTTCAGTTCTAAGGCTTTTGAAGGCGGTGCTTAACACTGTTTGAAGGACATGCTTTCCACCACTGGAAGTACATTTTGTGATGATGACTTGCTCTTTCTTTCATGTTCCTGTTATCCTTCATGCAAGCAAAACAAAAGGATCAAAAAAGGAGCAAAACTCAACAGCCCAACAGCCACACTATTACTTCAGTCCATTGCATCAGTACAGGTGGCAATGCAAAGCTCACTTGTGTGACACAGCGTGAAGGATTTAATCTGAAAGTAATGATTAAAACTGTTTAATGGCAGGACGGGTAGGACATAGGTAGTAGCTCCCCTGCAATTGCCACACATAAAATCCAAGGCTCCCAAGCTTGCATAGGTGTGAGCATTCAAGACTGCAGGTTTCAGCACTCATGCTTGACTCAACTTTCTATGCAGATGGAAATCCAGGGTGTCTAGGAAAAACATAGCATCAGTAGTAACCCCAAATCCACATAATTAACCCCATAGATAGAATCAGCTTTGTCAGTGAGTGCTTGTCCTCTCAGTAAAGATCTTCACATCCAAGTGCCACAATGTAAGGTGCAGCTATTGAGGTCCACCTTGGCTCATAAGTAGAGAAGGTCATCCCAGGAACAGACACAATTTTGTCTCAATCAACACATCTCTGGGTACTCCTGGATCAAAACAAGGTAGGGCAACAACAAGATAAGCATGTCCTTCCCAGGAAAAATCACACATCCATGCTGGAGAGGAGAGTTGCAGAAAGAGTGTTTGCTCTGCCAAAGGGAAAAATCCATCAACCTCCTTCTGTTTGCTGCTGATCAGCTGTGGAAAAGAGAGAAAACAGATGCAGGGTTTTTCTCATGGTGTAAGTTTAAATATTAATATGAGCCACAAACACAGAAGCTCTGGGCCTGTTTAAAATTAAAGAGCACTTTCTTCCACCACATCTAGGCCAAAACCCAGGAAGGAGTGGGAATCAGGAGAAAGGATGTTATCCATTGTCCGGAGAAAATGAATGTGCCCCAGGGCTCCTGTTCCTGCCTAAACCCCTTGAGACCAGGGGTGCTGGGAGCCTTACTGGGACCAATATCACAGCATTTGTGGCAGAGCCGGCAGGGAGCAGGGTGGCTGGGGGAGAGCCATGGAGAGGGGCAAGGCTGCAGGAGGCAGGGAATGCTGCAGAAGCAGGGGTGAGAGGAAAAGGAGGGACATTACTGTCTGGTAATTAGAAAGCAAAGAATGCCCTCAGCGACTGACACTATTTAAAACCTATTTTTTATTGAGATTAATTATTGGGCAATCCCAAAGCTTTCTACTGAAAAATTGCAGCCTGTTGCATTTCCATGTCCAGGGGACAGGTGTGAATGAGTGTGTTTTGGGAAAGGGCAATTTTGTACCAGGAGGGAGCTTTCTTGACTCCCCACCGTGTGCTGAGGAAAGAAACCCAACCCCAGCCCCAAACATTTAGCCCCTACTGAAACCTCTCAGAGGGAAATGCATTTCTAGTGTGATGTGTGCAGACCTACAGGTGTCTGAGCAGTGTGTGTGTGTCTGTCCCATTAAATCACATTTGAACCATTTTGGGGCCCTTTTTTGCTTCTTGATGGCAGAGAGCAAAAGCTTTGACAGCAGGAAATCAGGGCAGGTTTGGCGCAAGGCAGGAGCTGTGCAGAGCGGGCAGCAGCTCTTGCAATGCAGTGGGTGCTGAAGGACCCATGCAGCCCCTTCCTTCTGGGGCGAATCCTGGGGACACCAGGCCTTGACTGTCTCACTGCTCTGAGCAGGGCTGATTTTAAAGCCCTTTGCAATCCATCAGCTAATTAAAAACATGAGCAAGAACACGCAGGATGGCTGGTGGTGTTTTGTGTCACCAAATGTGTCACCAAAGGCTCCCCTGTCCCCAGGCCCAGACCCCCCCCATCCCCAAGGGATTCATTTGTGACAGAACAGCTTGAACACGGGCATAATAACAGCTCCCTGCTTACTATCGTCTATGTGTCACTCAAAGTATTTCACATCTCTCACTCTAAAGTATTCCCAGTCTGGAACTGGTACAGTCCTCATCCTCTTCCATGCACTTGGCTCTGCAAAAATTATTGTCTCCCTTTAATTTTGATTTAAAGAAAGTCTTGTCATTCATAGCCTGTGATCATGGCTTCAAGGAGTTCTTCACCACAGCTTTCTACACAAATTCGCCTGTTTGTTAACAAGGTGTTGGTAACACTCTTCAGTGAGTAACAACATTTCTTAGAAGTTCTTTGGTTAGGAGTTCAGTTGATGATTTTATCGTGGAGAGAAAGATAGTGGAGGGTCCTGCTCACAGAGCACTGATGGCACCTTCCAGCATCAGGGCAGATTGGTGTAGGGTGGTCTGCAACGAGAGGTTTGTGCTGAGAGTGACTCTTCAGCCTTATTGCACTGTGGTTTGTGTGCCCTGCTGTCCATCTCCACTCAGAGTGCTAACCCTGCAGCAGAGCAGAAATGGCTTTACCTTCCCCTCCTTGAGAAACTAATGGCCTCTGAGAGGGATGCATCAGACAGTGGTCCAGGGCCATGCATCCTCCTACAAACTCCCCGTCCTCACACAGGCCCCAGTGACCCCATGGTGGTGGCAGTGACGTGGGGAACAGCATCAGCTCCTAGTGCTGTACCTGCCCCCTCCCCTCCATGGCATGGCGCTGCTTGGGCAGGGTGCGTCACCTCTGCTAGATCCCCTTTCCTCCAAGGAAAAGCTGGGAGCAGGGGCTGGCTTATTGCGACCTGCAGGCTGCCAGCCGGGAAGCTGTCCCTGGCTTCTGTCAGAGGACAGCCCATGGGAAAGGGAGAGATTTCCCGGCAAAGCCGTGTCCCCGCAGGGTGGCAGCCGTTCCCAAGGGCTCCTTTTGTCCATCGCTGCTTTTGGCATCTCCCCGGGGCACAAGGCAAGGAGGCACACGGACCCAACGAGGGTTGCACTGCTCTGGTATTTCTGGTTTCTGATTGATATGCAAGTCAGCCGGAGCTACACAAAGATCAGGAGCAGTGTGAAAGTTTTCCAGGGTTTCCCCCACCTTTTTTTTTCCTTTAAAGCAAATTCTGTTACATGCAGCCACTGTAACCCCTCATCTCCTTGTCATTGTCATCAAGATTTGGCCTCTACTATACAAGTCTCTACAATGTGAGGTCAGAAAAGCAGTAACTGCCTCTGTTGGCAACAAGAAGGGCTCCAAACACATCCAAAACACCCCCGTATTCTCTCAAAAGCATGCAACACATGCTGGGCACACCTGGGCGGTTTATTGCCTTAGTGTTGGGCACCTGGGTTTGGGAGATGCCACAGTCAAGTGACTGCTCTGGCATGGGATCTGCCCGCACTAACCCGGACTTTGTCCCTCCGGTGTGACCTCTTGTCAGGATTGGCTTGGAAAACTACCAGCCCGCGTGAGGAGAGCAGGTGACTGCCGAGTCGCGAGTTTCCCAGCTCCTGATTCAGCTGCGGGGCTTTTCCCAGGGGAATTGCAGCCGGGCCTGTACACAGCCCACACAGCAGTGCTGGAGCCAGGGTACGTGGCTGCGCTTAAACTGCAATTAACCAGCACTTTTAAGGAAAATTGTGAGGCTGAGACATGGCACAGATGTTTGTGGCATATCTTAGAGTACAGCACATGCAGGGTAAAGATGAAATCCCAGGGGCTGGGGCATGATGATGGAGTGATGCAAGTCAATCAAAACCCAGAGGACTTGTCTGTGCCTCCAAGGCCATACTCCAGCTGTCTTGCAGGGATCTACCATGCACGGTGAGGGCCCTGAACTCTTCAGGAAATGGTCCTTCTGCTTGGGAGGGGTAGGCTCAGCCCAGCCTGGAGAAGCTGCCCTGCCTCTGCAGGGACGCTGGCAGCTGGGCTCAGCAAAGCCTGGTACTGCTAAGGAAATCCCTGCCAGCCATCCCACATCATCCCGTGGATCTGCCTGACGTCCTGCTTGACTTGCCCTTTCGCAGCCCATGTCTGTGGGGAAGGGTGCCAGTGGGCACTGCCACCACCACAATGCTGGGGAAGCTCTAAATCGGGGTCAGGGTGGGGGACACACATCATTGCCCACTGCCTACATATGTCTGGCAGGGTGGCTGCCACCTCCAGCATGCTGTGGAGCACAGAGCTGTAGTAAATGTATCTCCTTGGCTGGGAAGGCACAGAAGATGATGGGGGGCTTGAGCACAGCAGCAGTGCTCCCTGCTCTGACTGTGCCCTGCTCTCAAACCACAGCACTACCTAAACTGCAGTGACAGTGATGAGGAAGTCAATTGGCTGCTTTGAGGTCATGGGAGAGACACAAATATCCCTGGGGTATAGGCAGAGGCTAATCTGCAAGGCCCTGGGCAGCAGTGCACGGACTCTCCTCCTTAATGCACTCATTGGTTCCAGAATGCAGTCATATTTTAATGGAGCTATTTTGGAATGGTTACTTGGGCTATGCAAGAGTTCAGAGGTAGGGAGGCTCTGTGTGGGATAGGTTGAACATGTGGACCTCTCAAGAGGGTGGACGGGGGTTTCTGCTGGGGGTGACTACTCAGCCTTATTGCACTGTGGTTTGTGTGCCCTGCTGTTCATCTCCACTCAAGAGTGCTAACCCTGCTTGTCCACAGCATGCCATTGCGTGGGGTGGATTGGCATGTCCCAGGGGAGCCAGTGACCGAGCTGGCAGTCAGGTCCTTGTTGGGGAAAAGGGAATTTCCGTGCTTTACTTGCAGTGCTTTCTTTGTGAAGTGTTCACAGTTGGTTGATCATTTCATTAGCCTCTGATCAGGGGAAAAGGCACACAGCTTAATCTAGAGCCTCTGCTCTGCCTTTAAGGTCACCGGTGTAGTGAAGATCTGAACACGTATGTATTTCAGCATACACAAAATTGCATACCCAACGCAACATTTGCACGCATGGTTTTATTTCCTTGATTTCCTCTGGCAAGTGGAAATGGCCTCAAGCTGTGCCAGGGGAGGTTTACATTGGATATTAGGAGTAATTTCTTCACAGAGAGGGTGCTCAGGCGTTGGAACAGGCTGCCCAGGGATGTGGTGGAATCACCATCCTTGGAAGTGTTCAAAACGTGTGTAGATGAGGCCTTCAGTGACATGGTTTAGTGGTGGACTTGGCAGTCCTGGGGTAACAGTTGGACTTGCTGATCTTAGAGGTCTTTTCCAACCTAAATGACTCTATGATTCTATGCCTCAAGTGCTGTGCTCAGACAAGCCGTACCAAAGCATTTTTGCATACTCACCCAACCATCCCTGCTTTCTTGCGAAGAACCGGCGCTGGTCTTGCACCTCCTGTTCGGCTGGCGCTTCCCTTCCCCGGCCCCGGCCCCGCTCCCCTCCGCTGCCGTGGCCTTGATCCGCAGCGCCGGGAGGTGGCAGCAGCCCCTCGTCTTTGGGACCGAGTGGACTCCCCTGCGTGGAAGAAACCACCCAACCGAAAGGTCACGCTCGCTGTTTTGCTGAGCATCTCCTGTGTGTTCCTCCAGAGAAATCCCCCCCCCATTTAATTTAATTTTATTTTATTTTATTTTCCTTTTCCCCCCCTCCCCCTGCAGCAATTATTCCCGTTTTCTTCTTCCCCTTCCCTTCAACAACGTGCCCAGGAGGAAGCAGAGCAGCACCGTTGTCCGCACTGTCTCAGTTTTCCACCTACTCTGGCTGATGTCAGCCCCTTCCCGCAGGACTCGATGCACCGCTATCTGCCCTCCAGATTGCTAATTGCAATGGGCTTTTGGCTTCTTTTCACTGGGGAAGCTGTTTGGAGCTGAAGCCTTGCTCCCACCTTTGACAGTCCTTTTCCTCCCTCTTGAGCCATCCCCATGCTGAGCTGTGAATGGATGCCTGGAGGATGAGGCATACAGGGCCACCCTGCCACCGACTGAGGTGGAAACAAGGGGGAGCCGAGGGGAGAAATGCTCTCCAAAGTGGTTTTTCTCCCGATGTACAGGCCATTAGGAATTTCTGGTCAAAGGGGTCCCATTTAGTCCACCCTGGTCCCTTGCATGAGACCGAGATGCCTGGATGAGATCTCACACTGGAGCAGTATTTGGCTCCAGGGGTGTTTTTATTGAGATAAGTCACCAGGCGCCTGTTGCCAGTGCTCAGAGGCGAGCTACTAAGATGTTCGAAAGGAGCCTGCTTCATAGCTTTCAGTGCCGACTAAGGAAGGTCTGGGACTTAATTTCCTGCTTTTTTTTGTTGTTGTTTTTACTTAGGAGAAATATTTGGGATGTCTAGCCTTGTCTACTCTGGTTTTGCTGGAAGGCTCCTTGGGCATTTCAGAGGATTTGTACTCTCTCACACTGTAAACAAAGCGTGTCAAATCCTTCCCAAAGATGCTGATTTTCCAAAGCATTCATTAAGAGCCTGACCTTTCTTCTCCAATAATTTATGAACTACATCCAAACAGTCCACAAAACAGTAACGCAAAATGCCTGATTTATTTATGTGCTTCAGCAGGCCATAGGGGTATACATAGCTTTGTTTCAATCCCTTGGTATGTCATTATTTCCCTGTGAGGTTCACTACCCCAGAATATATGACCGCATCCATGGGTCTGAATCCAGGAAGCCCAACAGGCTCGCTCAGCCTCTAGCATTTTGGCTTCCCCTGATGATTTCTGCTGCTTATTGACTTTCAACACGTCAGCTCAAAGTCTCACCTGAATTTAATGCAAAACAAATACCCTGTCACATCAACACAGGCAAAATGGTATACAATGAACTCAATTAGCAATGGTAGAGTGATTCAGTGGAGTCTGGGAAGGGATTTTGTAAAGAAAAGCGCTGGTTCACAATCTGATAGGCAGTAGTTTCTCCAGCAGTACACACAGTAGTGAGTGAGTTGTAAGCCTGCCAGGCTGGCTTTTCTCCTCCAGGCACTACTAATGCCAATCATTTTAACTTGTTAAGAAAGGGAGCACGAAGTAACAGAGACATAGACTTCGGTGCACGGAAGAACCAAACAAGAAATGCTATTGATGGGTGAACTGGTGAAGTTGGCTACAATAAAGATTTTCGTCTTCCTCAGAAAAAGTAGCTCAGCCGTACTCCACTTTCTTGCCCGGGGGGCAGGCAGATAACTTGGAGACAAATTCTCCGGCTACAGTAGTAAGTATAGATCAACTGGTTTATGGTTCAGTAACACAAACTTAAAGAACCCCAATGAGCACAACAGAGGCTATATGTGCATCTTTCATCTGGTTCCTCCCTTGAGAAGATGCAATACAGAAGCCACTCCAGCATCTGAATTACTTGCAAATGCTTTCCAGCAGAGCATAGCAGAGATCAACGTGCGATCATTGTGAAGCTGGGCTGTACTGCTCTCCCTCCCTGCAGCTGATGCTCTGAGTTTGCCACGATGAGGGTTTCACTGTCCTTTAAGCTTCTCATTCAGATCTGTGCCTGGCAAACTGCAGAAGGTAGCCTCACCGTGTGATTTGTATATTTAGGTCATTAACCAAGCATCTGAAAATGCATTCATTTAACAGAAAGATTAAAAAAAACAAACCCAACAATCCATCCCACAAACAAAAACCCAAGACAGCAGAATCTGACAGCATTTTATGCATACATTATGGAGTACGACAGCACGAATGGAAGGAAAAATGCATATCCATAGCATTTGTGGGTTTATTTGCACAGGCCTTTCATTGCCAGCCATTGCAGGAAGGGTTTGTATGCAGGGATGATTTGGTGAAAGGAAGTCAGTCTGAGGCGAGCAGTTACTGTGGCAGAAACCCCTTTCTTTCCCTGTGGCCCTCCAGTGCTGGGAGCACAGAGGGGTTACTCACTGCTTGTTTGCACCACAGGAAAAGTCCTCCCATAAATCAGATGTGAACTCACGTTTTTCAGGCATCTGAGGTGAAATGCTCTTGGAAGAGAATCAGACACGGAGGTCTCCAGCATATTTTGCTGTAGCTGCAATGTCTCAGGACACAGACAGGTCAACGGGTTGTAGACTGAGAGAATATTTTTCATTGTATCCAGAGCTGGAAAACTCAGAGGTTTTGAGCACCAAAGCCAATCTACAAGTCAGTGAGGGCTTTGAGAGATGAGCTTTAACCATGGCTGTTATGGTGTGTGAGACATTACCCCCTTCTACTGCTGTGCCCTCTGGTCTGCAGCGCTTACAGGATAGTGCATGGGGCACCAGCAGCGACAGAGAGATTTGCCAAAATTTCCCTTTACAAGGCCCACTCTGCAGCCCATCTGCAGGCACTGTCAGCACACAGGTAACGCAAGGTGTCTGTCAGTGAGTGGGACCGTGCAGCAGCAGGAAAAATCTGGCTAATCCCTTCTGTGATAAGCTCACTTCCATGATAAATCTGAAAGAATGAGAAGGTGGAAGTCTGGAAAATGCAGACTGGTATGATACAGTTCAACTGCATTACTTCTTGCTGTAAGATAAGCATGAAAATTAGGCATCATTTTTTATACTGGAAAGTGCTCTGTAGATGTACAATAAACAGATGCTGGAGAGAAAACTCTTCTTGTACATAGGGATGCTTTAATTTTGGGTGCTCTGGGTACAGAAAATGCATGAAGTGCTTGGGTGGGTCTGTGCAGGCAGCTGCATGAGCCCTGCACTGGCAGAGTTGAGGTGGAGAGGGAATTGTTGATCCCCTTGACAGTAGGGACCACAGCTTAAGTGTGACAATACTGGAGAAGCCAGTGGAGGGGCAGAAAAGGTGCTGCATGAACCAGTGCATAGGCAGGAAGGGGGTTCCTAGCAGAGGTGTTTTCTTTTCAGGGATGAGTCTGTGAGTTAGCTCTTCCCAAGGGCACCCAGGAAGATACCAGAGATGGGGACAGCTATTTGGTTAGCAGCACCCTGAAGGAGACTAATTAAAAAGACTAACTGAGCTGAAGTTCTTCCATTAGAACCAATGGGGCACTGGCATCAATGCCAGCCAGTGATGTTCGTGGGGGTTTGCTATGCCCATGTGAACATCTGTTCCTGTAGAATGGCTATAATGGTATTTTGAATCTGGTGGTGGGTGCCCTGGGAAAGTGTGGGTGTTGTTACTCTTGTTATAGGCAGCTTTTTGTCAGCATCTGCTCATGTGAAGTGGGCAAACTTCAGACAGGTCCCAGTGGGCAGAAAAAGCTCCTGGGGAAAGTCCCTATATCTACTAATTCAAGAGACTCCCTGGGAAAGCCCCCAACTATCCCCAGCACCAGGTGGTGGAGAAGAGGCCTCAAGAGAGGAAACAGAGTTGTGCATAGGTGGAAACTCCCCTACGCACCCCAGTGGAAGTGTCCAGGGCCTGTTTTTGAGCTGGGCTTATAGGTGAGGATACAGTAATGCTGCCTGGGGTATTAGCTGGGCTACTGCAGAGAGCACAAACAGAAGGAGCAACAACCGCTTTTGTTTTATTTATTATTCCATACTGTGTGCTCCACAGCAAAGCACCAACTTTCCCTGCTCCAGAGAAGCTGAGGGCTTTTTCTACTGGGTTCCCTTTGAATGTTTCTTCCGGCCAATGTCTTCCCCCTGAAGGCCGCTGCCTTTTGACCCACACATCAGCCCCTGGAACAGCCCATCGTCTAAACTGGAAAGCCTTTCTGGCTGCAGCTCTCACTCTGCTCTGCATCACCTCCCTTCTGCCCTCCAGCAGCTTGCTCCTGCTCATCTCTGGTACTGATTCCCAAAGCTGCACCCCTGGAGCAACTGCTCTGTGTGATGAATTTGGCAGCAGTGTTTGCCAAAGACTAGAGCCTTTCTTTCTGAGCTGGGGAGGAAAGATGGCAAGCAATGAAAGGACACATCTGGTATGCATAATGGAAAGCATGGATCTGTATGTTGTATACCTGCAGTGGGAATGCCAAAGAAGTAATAGAGATAGCATGGATGCACCAACATGCATATGCAATACATTTTCACTCTGTGTTGGTGGCAATCAGCGTTGCAGGTCTGTTTCTCCATGGTCTTGCCACCTTCTTTCTCACAGAGGACTCAAATTCTCCCCAGCCATGACTGCTTTGTGCCTGTGCAGCAGATCATTCACAAAACGCCTTCAGGTCCAGGAGGCAAGGCTAGTTCTGGTCATGTACCTGCCCTTGTACGGAGCCCACCGAGCGTTCCTTGCAGTGAGCACTCTGAGACCAATGCTCACACAAAAGCCTTCTGCAAATGCAGCGTAGGCTCCAGGTGTCTGTGCATGGGGTTAATGCTATACCCGTGGTGGTATACCTGCAGGGCAGAGGCATGGCAATGCAGACCATCTGGAAAGCAGAAAGCCTTCCCTCCAGGAATGTATGGTGTGAAGTTTTATGGAGGCCATGGAAAATGTAAGGATGGTGAATAACCCTGTAGACAGTCTTTACTGGTTTATTAAAGCCTCTTGGTTTATTAAAGCCTCTAATACAGAAGAAATAGGTCCAGGTTGCAACTGGAAACCAAGAGCCATGTCACCTCTAGGAAGAAGATGGCCATTTTGATATGCCTGGCAGATTGAAATCGCACTTGCTGTTGACCATTAAGCATACAAGGCATCTAGCTCTTCATTTTTCCTGCACCTTAGAGATGCCATTTCTTTGTCAAAACAATAAGCAGTTTCCCCCCATTTCTTTCCCTTCACCAAGCAACTGGACTCAAGCAGTTCTCAGGATGTGTCCCTGCTGAAGAGTGACAAAGCTGTGTTGTTTTCCAGCTGAGGAAAGAGCAAAGGCTGCACCTTCCCGAAGTGCCAGGCTTCTGACCTCAGTCAAGGTACCACTTTGCCCCTGTTTGTGTGGACACAGTGACACCACCACGCCAGGAGGACTGTGGGAACCAACAAGTAATGAGGCCAAGCCTTGCAAAATGCCAGAGCCTCTATTCAGAGCTTCTGCTTTTCAGCTAAAATCCACTGCTGAAAATAAAATCCAAAGGATGGCCCTGTTTGAGTACTTGGTGTGCCCATGGTGCATGACAAAGGGGTTATTTATTGCCAGCATGCTGAGAATAGGATATTACAGGGAGAGGGAGGGTGGCAAAGTCTATTCCCGAGCAAGCTGGGACTTTTTAGCACATGTTCCTGAGGTAACCACTGCAAGCGCACACAGCAGAGATGTCAGGAGTTATCAAGGTCTTTCTTCTGTAACACTTCCAAGGAGTGTCCTTCCTGAGCCCACAAACTTACTGGCTGCCACCATCATGCTGGCTGGAGTTCAGCTCTCCCCTTGGACCCTGGCTGTACATTTACTGTGCTTGCAGGTGGTTCTTGCTTGGCAACAGAACTCTCCTGTGCTTAGATGAGGCCAGCAGTGATGTGAGATTTCCCTCGCTCACCCCTTAAGAGTTAGAGCCACAGGCAAAAATCAGAAGGTGACTGCACATCAGTAGGGCAGGTAAAGTAGAGGCTGCCCAGGCCTGTCTTACCAGTGCACTTAGGAACGCTGGTGGGGAAGTGACTGCCTGGGTCACCCCATCCAGTTCCCTGCTGTTATGAACACCACATAAAAGCCTGTCCTGCCCAGCACAATTCACAGAACATTTTCTTCCCATGCCTCAATGCACCCTAGACCACAAAGCACTTCCTGACCATTCTCGAGCCAATTTAGATCAACAGGGCAAAAGATCAAAAGCCACAAACTCTGCTGTGCCAGAGGGGGATGGCAGGGGATCTCAAGGACCTTGCCAGCTTGGCAGAAGAAGGATGCTTACAAGATGAAAACACAGGGAGAAGTCTGCAGAGGAAGAATCCTGGGAAACCTGCTCTCAGGTTGCTCACACTTTTAGAAAGCTTGTAGGAAGTGTGGGGAAGTTCAAACTGTATGTATGATGTGCAGCTGAGAAAGGACTTGGGATCAGGTTGTGAATGGCAAGCCCCACCAACCGTACATTTCACACTCCCATTGCTTGCTCTTTTCTGGGCTGCAGAGACAGGATTCAGCTCACGTAACTTCAGAGGTCTATGGAGTAGGCATCTCAGTATGAGCTCAGTGTCCTCCTCTCCCTGGGTAGATAATGGAAAGAAATAGCCATTCCATGGGCACACTCCATCTAACCCATGTTAGCCATCTCCCTCATAAGGTCAGGTATTGCTCTTAGAATGGGCTATATCCTTTGACTAGGGAGCAAGCTCTGAAGAAGATATTTAATTGTAAGTCTCCTGAGCAGAAGGATCTTGTCCAAAACACCCACCTTGTGCTCGGGAAGAACTGAATTTGGAAGACCTGCTGGAAGACTGGGCTGGAGCATACTTTGCTTCTCCTATGAGCCACTTGAGTCCTTTCCATGGATTGTGTGATAGCTGGGGTCTCCCTCCTCAGAGCATCTTGGAGCTCAGTTGAAAGTTGTGCCCAAGCGCAGCCTCATGTGGAGCCTATGTGGCAGCAGAGAATGTGACAGAAATGTGAAGATTGGTATGAAAGGCAAATGAATGGGAATACAGTAATGGGCATTCTTCTGATCATGAAAGGTCTCAAAGCAACCTGGTGGATTTGGAATTACAACCCCCACTGTGTTAGATCTGTCAGAGTCTAAGTTTACCCTGCACTTTCCAAGTGGAAGATTGGATCAGGTTTGCTTGAGGCTTGGCCTTGTCTTGACTGAAAGATCTGTGAACCTTCACAAACCTTCAGTTTTGGCTCACTTGTTTTATAGGCTTATGGTGAAGTACAAGAAATTCACTGCTGCGTTGATGCACAAAGTCATGCACAGTGCAACATTTTCAAGCATGAATCTTGAATGATTGTGTCACTTTGGAACTGCTGTATGACCTCTTTGTGTTTCTTATCCATATGGAGAGCCTGTCTGTGGGTTTCCAGTTTTTACTTGAATCTATTTTCCCTTGAAAGTTTAAAGCACAAATTTCCATAGGAAAGGCACCTTCCTCTTTAGGCTGAGGCTGGCTCAAAATTTTCTAAGTGGTGACCTGGACACAAACCCACAGTTTCCCAATGTAGAGAAGAGCAGGGATCTGTGTGTAAGTGGATTAGACCACAGTCCTCTGTAAGGAATTAAACAGATTGGAAGCCAAGGGTGATGGAGCTGAACACACAACTGGGACCCCATGTCCATGGAGAGTTTTGTCCAGGGGAGCACATGAAATGTTTGTGCTCTGGATCCTGCCACTTCCAACACACAAGTAACTCCAAGTATCTCCTAGGTATGCAGTCAGCGCCAGAGCACAGGAATCAATTGCTCCCTGGTGGTATACTTAACCAGCACATCCTTGACAAGGACTGGTCATTTTCAAAGTCCTACTAAAAGGCATCTTCAAAGGTTTCAGATGCTCTTAGCTTCAAAATGAGGCCTTTGCACACTGGTAAAAACAAGTCAGCATAATGTATGCTTAACACATATTCCCTGGCCGAAATTTCTGTTTCAGTGGTTTATTAAAATCCTGCCCTATTCATCTGCACACCTATAACATTACAGTGATGCCATATTTTAAACAGCATTTCCCATATGGGGTTGTATCGGATCTCCAAGTTTATGAGTATCCGCTAAGCATTTCTTTTAACACACACACACACACTCTTTAGAAATGGAGAAAAGTGGCCCAGAGCCATCAGTAGCAGACCAGCTGAACCAATTAGGCCTTCAGTTCAACGCAGCCTTTTTGTACAAAGGCCAGGCACAAAGAGAGTTTTGCAAAATCTCACCAAACACAAACACAAAGCAGTGGGATTAGTTTGCAGCACCTTCACCTCAGCTGCCACATGGTGCAAGGATCAAAGTCTTTACCCACATCTCAGTCACACTTGGAAACAAGCTTAGAAGGAGGTGAGACTTGCTTCTGTAGAGCCTGAAAAACCAGAGGGCTGTTTGATTGGGGCCGTATTTACCCAGCTGATGCCAAGATCTGGAATGACTCTTTGGGCCACCTGTAGATGTGGTGAAAAACATTGTGGATTTGTGCCTCCCCCAAAAGCCAGAGAGACCTCTTGAGATGTTGCCTTAATTCCCTCAAATGACTTTGGCACACATGGGTCAAATGACTTAAAATGAGGTAGGTTGCCCTCCCTATGGGGCTTCATTTAAATGGTGGGCAGCCTGAATGTGGTGGTAAAGAATCAACAGATAAGCAGGGAAGAGAAATGTGGGTTAGATTGTTTAGTTTAGAGGAGACCAGAGGCACAATCTGGGTTTAGATGTGTTTGGGCACACATGGGAAGAATCTATATTGTTGTTAAAATAGGAATTGCTGCTCTGTCAAGACATTATCACATTGGCTCTGGAGAAGTGAAGCTGCATACTGCAATAGGCTTGGGAGGTTTATTCCATGGCTTGCAGATGTGGGACTATTGAAACACACCTAGAATTGGTAACTCTCAGAAAATTGCCATTATGAGAAGACTCATTATAGATAATGCTCTCATCTCCCTTCTGGCAGCAAGACTGTCAACTGAAATAAACAGTAGGATGCTTTTCACTGATAGGAAAAGATATATTCCTGTGTTGTAATCTAAAGGGATAAAATATGTTTGTTTTTCAAAGCAGTGCTGGTAATTTATCAGCAATGTGGCTTTAGCATAGGCAAGATTTCATTCAGTGTGTTTCCATAGCACAGCCTAAGGTCTTGATGGGAGTCTTACAGTGGACAGGCTGAAGCTTTCATTTCAGTTTTGAGCCATGCTCTGGAAGAGTCCCAAACTTCAGGACTAGTTGCTAACCCCAGAGTTCCTTAGTTCCTTAGCCTTACTAAAGGGTTGACATATGAAGGTTAAGTACTCCTGAGCTGAGAATCAAGTGAGTGTGGCCCAGGTTTAAGAAAACTCTCTAGTTCTTAGGAAAGGAATATTACCTTAGGTCAAGCCAGGTGAAAGGGCCATAACTGTTTCTGACTGAGACAACGTGAAATGCAAGTGGCACGAGCAAGTCACCATGCCTGTTGCCTGTGTTTTGTACAGCTTTGGTTGCTGCAGTTTGCCTTAAAATGAGGGTGTTTACTTCTCAATGGCATAAGTCAGCTTTGCCAATGGGATTTTGGAGAGACTTTAGAGGACTAAAGCTTCTCCCTTGGCCAGCAATCCCTTCTGCCTGGCTTTGGCCCAGGACAACTCTTTTCTTGTCCCAGTTAGAAAATTACCTTGCCCTAAGGGGAGAGATGTTTTCATTGCCTTCCTCACGCTGCAGTGCCCTGGGAGCACACGTGGTGAGATAACATTGTGTTCACAGTAAAAATATGCCCCTAATTCCTGGTACTGCAAATCAGTGACAACTCACCAGCGAGTGCGTGATCTCTGGGAAGGAAAAACAGCACTGACCCCAGCCTGGGAGCACGAGCCCAGCTCCTGTCACTGACAGCTGGGAGCAGCTATTGCTTCTTAAGCCACCCATGCAGGGAGGACCTGGGTCCCTGGGGACCCACCTCTGGCTGTTTCCACTCCTGGTCATCCAAGCTTGGCACTGCTGAGGTCTGCCAGCACAGCCAAGGGTGGTTGCCTGTTGAATGCTACCACCTTCTTGCTCTGGAAGGGCTGCAGTACATGGCCACGGGTGAGTGCCGAGCAAACCGTGTTGCTGTCACTTTGTGTTTGACATGGGTCACTTAATCCAGGTGTTTATGGGCACAAATATCACGTGGGAAAGCCTGGAGATTCCTCTGGCTCAAGGTCACAGCAAGATCAGCTCTGTTAAGGTCAGTGAGTTTAAGCACGCTAAAAGGAGGGCTTGTCTTTTCTCTGAGGGAGGGTTGTTGTGGTTTAACCTCAGCTGGCAACTAAGTCCCACACAGCCACTTGCTCACTTTTCCCCAGCGGGATGGGGGAGAGAATTGCAAGGGTAAAAGTGAGAACAGTCTTGGGTTGAGATAAAGACAGATTTTAATAGGTAAAGTAAAAGCCGCACATGCAGACAAAGCAAAATGAGGAACTCATTCACCATGTCCCATGGGCAGGCAGGTGTTCAATCATCTCCAGCAGAGCAAGGCTCATGTGACAGGTACTTGGGAAAACAAACACCATCACTCTGGACTTCCCCCCTTCCTTCTTCTTCCCCCAGCTTTACATGCTGAGCATGACCCCATATGATATAGGATATCCCTTGTGTCAGCTGTACTGGCTGTGTGCCCCCCCAGCTCCCTTGTGCACCCCCAGCCCTTGCTGGTGGGGTGGTGTGAGGAGCAGAAAAGGCTTTGGCTCTGTGTAAGCAACAGCTCTGCAGTAACTAAAACATCCCTGTGTTATCAGCGCTGTTTCCAGCACAAACCTTAAACAGCCCATACCAGCTGCTATTGGGAGAATTAACTCTACCACAGCCAAAACCAGCACAAGGGTGAAAGTTACAGTGAGACAATTAAAACCACTTGTGCTCAGAAAGATTCAGGCTCCTCATTCCTCGCCAAAATCAAAGCAGGCAGAACAGATGTGTTTGGAATTCCCAAGTCACCCCACCTGAAGCACACGTTGGTGTGATTGCAAGTGGAGGCTAGTAGCCCCAGTCAAAACCTGGGTCCCAGGATGAAGCCAGGCCACCTTCTGCTGCAGGCATCTGCCACGTGGCTCTGCAGTCACTGTGCAGGCTGGGTGCACACATGCTGCTGGAGCAGGTCCAGACCCCCAAGCCCCAGGGCTCTGGCGTGGCCTCTGCCTCCCCTTTGCTAAGGCAAACCTTTGGGGTAACATGGGGAAGCAGCTTTGCATGGATAGATGTAAAAGTCCTTGGGATTTGGCTTCCTTAAGAGACAGACAGAGATACTCCTTTTAATATTGTTTCTACCCAGGACCCTTTTACTTGTTTAAAGAAGGTATTTGAAACAAACAAGAGTTCCTGCTTTTCTTCAGCTAGCTGACACATCTCATCCTCTTTCATCCTCCCCAGGGAACTGTGCTGGCCCTCCTGCAGTGAGCTGAGCTGTGGCCTCTTTCCCAGCTGCGCTTTTAACTGAGGCCACAATTCACTGGAAGCCTTTATAAGGAGTCCCATGAAGAATAAATGAAAACAACAGAATTGCACTGAAAATTAATCGCTTTTCCACCTGTTGAAAGTTAAATCCCTCACAAACACCCCCTTTAATTAATCAGTCTGTTTTCTGGCTGCTTTTGACCCTCACCTGGTTCGTTTAAAATTAAAATACAGGCAAGTGTTTTGATTATCTATTGTTGGGAAACTATTAATTTAAGGAAATGTTTGCAGTGGAAGGAAGTTTAAGTCAAGTAAGATTTAATCTTTGGAATAGCTCTGGGAGCAGTGAGGGCACCCGCAGGGCTGGTGGTGTGGGACATGGTGGCTGTGACACCCTCCCCTGCCCCTGGGGTGAGCTTCACCCTGATCCAGGGAGGCAGCAGGAGGGGAAGGAGATACCCAGTTATCCCTGCTTGTCAACAAGCCTGAAATCCCACGAAGAAAGATCCCTTTCTAGCTTATTTGGGGTCATTGCTCTGGTCAAAGAGAGAACAGGGAGACAAGAATGAAAATGGCCCCTGCTCCACACTTTTATACAGGGAAGGAGCATTTTCTGATTTGCAAAAGGTTTTGACATGAGCCGTGTTTCCCCAGCAGGTTTCTGAAAGCAACTGATTCCTCACATTTTCTCTGCTAATGTCTGATGCACGGTGATACTAGATCCAGATGGCAAACACTGCAGTGAGAGGTATGATTGGGACCAGGGGTTTTGGTCCACCTCATCAGTATAATGATGACAGAGGTCATTTGGGTAGCTCAAGCCTGAGTCAGATGCCGCCACCATCCTCAGTGGTTAGGGATGTTCAGATCCACACAATAGCGCCATCTTCAAAACTCATCTCCTTGTCTTGAGACAGACCCATCCTTCCCAAAACCCAGAGTTCTAGCTCTGTAGTACCTGGGGTGGCAAAAAGCAGATAGGAATTACCCTCTAATTCTTTCTCAACTTGTAGCCCAGCATAGATGAAATAAAATAATAGTAATGGTAATGGTAATAGTATTAAAATTTTTATAAACAACAATAATAGAGATGAGGGGTGAAATCGATCTGTCTAACCTGAAAAATGCAGTTTCTGCCTAAAGCAATCTGAAGTCTTGCTTATGGAAAACTTTGTCAAGGTATCTGTTAGTTTAAGTGTTCCACTGCTAACAGAAACTGAGTGGGAAAAACAAGCAGGGGAGGAGAGCAGAGCAGGAGCTGATGTGACAGCAAAGATTGAAGTACTTTAATGTACCTCAACAGCCCTGACATCCCTGCCTGCCCAAAGGATGCTGTTACTAAAGGGTTGGGTGGCATGCTGCAGCAGGTCATAGAATTATAGAATAGTTAGGGTTCGAAGGGACCTTAAGATCATCTAGTTCCAACCCCCCTGCCATAAGTGGGCACACCTCACACTAAACCATGCCACCCAATGCTTCATCCAATCTGGCCTTGAACACTGCCAGGGATGGAGCACTCACAACCTCCCTGGGCAACCCATTCCAGCATCTCACCACCCTAGCAGGAAAGAATTTCTTCCTTCTATCCAATCTAAACCTCTCCTGTTTAAGCTTGAACCCATTACCCCTTGTCCTGTCACTACAGTCCCTAATGAAGAGTCCCTCCCCAGCATCCCTATAGGCCCCCTTCAGATACTGGAAGGCTGCTATGAGGTCTCCACGCAGTCTTCTCTTCCCCAGGCTGAACAGCCCCAACTCTCTCAGCCGGTCTTCATATGGGGAGATGGACCTGGGCCCTCAGCCCAGTGAAGCAGCAGGAATCTGTCTTCTGGGAGAAACCCCACGTCCACCCAAAAGTGGGGGTGACACATGTGTGGGACTGAGCAGCTCAGCAAGGTGAACAGGAGGGGTTGACTGGGGGGCAGGAGGGACAAGGAGGGACTGGGTGCTCCCAAGCTGGAGGAAGCTGAGGAACAGTTCTGTGACAAGGTGATACATGGGGGCTGAGCCTGGCTCAACCTCATCACACCGACTGCTGAAGCAGAGCAGGACTCGTTGTTGACATCCTGGCCTTCATATGCTAGAAGCTTCTGAAAGACATAGGTGGGGCCCAGAAAAAACACGGATCTGCAGGACTGCAGTTTCCAGAAATCCCAGGGGTAGCTTCTCTCACTCCTGTGTCACTGGCCCTATTTATCTGTGTACTCTGCTCAGCGCTAATGGCAGGAGGGGAAAAGCCCCCCCCCCTTCCACCTGGAAAAATCTCCTTTCCTGACCATGGCCTTGGTAGAGATGTTCAGGCTGAGTTGAGGCGCAGGAACCCTCTTTTCGAAGTCTCCCAGGAAAAGCAAATGTCACAGCCTCCCTACTACCCACTTTACACAGGTTCCCTCCCTCTCCCAGCTATAATTAGTGCTCAGCGCAGACACAGAAAGACTCTCCAAAGAAATTCTTGTGCAATCCACAGATTTCTACCTGGGCTGATTGCTCAAGTTGGCTATTAGCATCACACCTGCTTTAAGCACTGACGCTGCCAAATTAGATGGAAAAACATGCAAATGCCATAGCTTTCTGGCAAATTAACGTGCTTCCTGCACAAAGGTGAAGATTGCTTGGAGAAGTACAAATGTTGTTTGGTTAATTATCGGAGTAAGCAAATTAGGAGAAAGGATGACTAAAAAAAGTGTGTAAGTATCAATCCAATCGCACAGACTAACTGCATAAGGATGGCACAAAGAGCAGCTCTTCTATACAGCCATCGGTACCAGTGAGGAGGCTGCTTACATCCCAGCTGGCTAAGGAAACTGTTTTCATTTTCTGCTTTAATAAACAAAAAGGGAGCTTTGGCTGTTCCTGGTGGAAAGAGAGGAGCGAGACTGCAGTGATAATGCACAGAAGTGATGCTAATAGAAAGATGGCAACATCTCTGCTTGCTTGAGCAACCACAAACTTCAGCCTTTTGAGTGTGTATCTTAAACATATGAAGATGGGGGGGGGGGGGGGGGAATCACAGGTACTCATAGAAAGAAGTCTGTTTCATAGTGTACAGAGGAGGCTGTGCAGGGAGCCTTCACCATACCCTTCCTTCAGAGTGTTTGGCTTTGCAGTCTAAACAACAGTTTTTTCACTGTTATTTGATTGAAAATTCCGAAGGTTTCCATTGCTTGTTTTTTCCTTAAATTAAAGTTACAGTTTGTTATGAGGAGGACATGGGGGAGAAAAGAAACAGCTACTTTTGAGAGTTGCCATCTCAGTAAAACCCAATGATGCCATAGCCACATGTTGCAGCTCCTGGGATCTCCTTCCCCTCCCAGATTGATGGCATATCCGGACCCATTGTCTTTGGGGTGCCCCATCCCTCTGGGACCAGCAGCCTTCAGCTCTCCTGTCTCTGGGGGCACCTCTGCTGTCCCCAGTGGCATCATGTGCCCCTTAAATGCATGAGGCCATCTTATCCCCCCATGCCACATCTTCAAAGGAGTCTCTCATCTGAAAGCTTTGACACCCTTCTCAGACGCTATAGCCAGTTATATTCAAAACAGCTGATTCCCTTAAATAAGCACAGATATTTAGTTCTGCTAGAAGCTGAGCATTGGAAAGCCCTAGCAGTTTCTTCTGTTGTCTTTCAGGGCTGTCCCAGCAGGGTCCTGCCTTGCCTTGTGCCCTCCCTATAGCTCCTGCTGCACGCCTCCTGCCAAGACCACCAGAAACAGGACAGCACATATGCAAGGAACAACTGATGTATTTCCTCAAGGAAATGCTCCATGAGCATATGGGCCACGAGAAATACATGTGCCTAACATCAGGGACCAAACATATGGACTCCTTCTCCCCTCAGGAAGAATTTTGTCCTGTTTGGAAGTGGAGATTCCGGGCCAAAACAGCTGACTGATATTTAGAAATGATGACCTGTCTGCTCCATTTGTTGGGAATGAAATGGTCTGACTTTTATCACTGAGTAATACTGCAGTCAGCTGTCTGAAAAGGCTCCCCCTTCTTCTGGATGGCCTCAATTTTCATGCCTGCTTGCTGGAGCCTTAAAAGCTTCTTTTCAGTTGGTTGCAATTAGCACTTTGCGCACATTTGATCAGGTGCTAATTTAACTCCGGGGACAATTTACCTTCCTAAATATGTGCTAATAGTGCTCCTCAGGGAAAAAAAAAAAAGAAACAGAGAAGGAGAGGGGGGAGCAGAATAGAGAGAAAACACCAGACAAATTATTTTTAACTGGATCAAAATGATGACATTCGTTTTCCTACTCATCCCTGGCTGAGTCATGCAAATCATCCCGAATTGGAGGACGTGCAGCAAGGACAGCAACAAGCAGCTTGGAGGAGGCAGGGTTGGAGGAGCACCCAGGCATCTGCACTGTCCTGTGGCTTCCATGCTCCATGGGCAGATGCCTGCACTTCCCAGACCCTTACTTCCCCACTGCTGAGCACCCAGTGGCTCATGGGGCAGCAGTCACAGCAACACCTAACCCAAAATAGAAAATTATCCAAGAGACATTTATACATGTTCCTTCTAACTGAGGGCATTCAATGCAAACTGTTGCACTGGGGCAACTGTGGGGCCAAAACCATGTCCTTAGTCTGGACAAGTGGGGCATAATGTTATTTCTTACAACAGCCTTACTAGGGAGGTGGTGTAACCAGCGCTGCAGCCTTATCCTTTTCTCAAATGGCTTTATTTATTTATATATTTAACAGATGTTCTGGTCAATGCTCAGCAATTGGTCGTTGAACCTTTGGTATCCAACATCTAGCACATGGAGGGGTTTGTTTCTCACAGGTCTGATGTATTTAGGAAAATAGAGTCAGGTTTCTAAAAGGAAGGAAGCTCCCCAAAATCTGAGGAGTGTGAACATCACCGGTCACTTTCAAATGCTCTTGCCACTATTTTAACTTACATAGCCTGAGACAATGGAGCCCCTGCTGAGCTCTGGATTTGTAGAAACTCTATAAAAGAGTCAAAGTGTTTTTTTCCACCCTCATTTTGTATGACTTACGTAGGCTGTAGCAGTTCCATCACTGCCTCAGACAGTTATTCAACAACTGAAAAATTTCCTTGCCAGAGAGGTTCCTCAATCCAATAACATATTCACATCTCCTTTTTTTTTAAACACAGGAGTTTCATTTTTTTTTAGACAAAGCTTTATGAGCATGGAGACCGAACCTAGTGGATCCTCTGCCATTTTTCCCTTTGTGATGCCACCTTCCAGAAACTCTCATTTACACTGAGAGTAACCCAGTTACTCTTAAGGGTGGGGATAAACACCTCCAGATTATCACTGTAGCACTGGGCAAAAGGGCAGCAGGTTCTACATAACTCTCATCAGAACACCAAAACCACTTTCGCTCCTGCAGTCCAGGGGCCATCTGGGATGCCAGCTATTAAGTGCTCCTGCATTTACTGTTAGCAAAGCAAAAAGCAAATTGAGAGTCAAGGCACTGTTCTGGTGCTTGGTTTGCTACCATTAAAGTCACTTTAGCCATGTTTGCCAGTGGGTCTGAATTTCTACTGGGCTGTGGCCTGGGAAGACAGGCTCAGGACCAGCAGTTTTCATGCTTTTTTCCCTTCCTCTAATTTTAATTTGGTAAACCTTCAGCATTCCTGGCTTCATAATTTCCTTGAAAACACAGAATCTTCTGGCCAAGGCAGGGTTTCCTGGGGGTACGTGACAGGGACCATGTGCACAGCCATAGTCTGAAATGCAGTGATGCATTCAGGACACTGCCAGCAGGGAGATGCCTGTGTCAGTGCTGGGAACACCCTGGGATCCATAGGGAAACATGAGTCCTGCCAGAAAGCAGGAAGTGCGGTGGGGCCAGGTCACCTCCCGCTGGGTGATGGCACCCTTTAGAGGCTGAGGGGCTTTGCTCAGGTTGGAGCATCTCTGGAGCTGCCATTTCACAGGGCAGCAGTGGAAAAGGGAGAGTAATTTCTTTTTGCATAACTTCTCCCCATCCCACAGATGTATTCATTTACATACCTTATCTAGCTTTCCTGCCCCAAACTATTTCCACATATTTTCCTTACTCCGTTCAAATTGCTTTTACACCGTGTCTAATACCCCACAGGTCCCTGCAATTCACAACTGCTGTTATTTAGTGAAACGTTTTCCTTAGGTCAACAGACTTTCATTTCAGGGTAGCTAATCCTCGGTAGATCCCCTGCGGGAGGTAGGGCTCTACTCTGCAACTGAGAGACTCTTTGTCAGGGTAATAGACTGAAAGCAGGATTTAGAAGAAATTACCTAGAAATGGAGTCCTTTGCTTTAACTTCTTATTCCTCCTCCAAGTCATGTTTTCCTAAAGGCTCTTCAAAAATAGGGATCAAGAGTATGTATTAGCTTTGCAGAATGAAACAAAGGCAGCAGACAGATTAGTCTGCCAGGCATAAAGGAGGGTTGGTAGAGAGGAGCATACATGCAAAGGCCACAACAAGGGCAAATAAAGCTCTACCTTTAAGTAAAGGTAAAAGAGTTACATTTGGAGTTTGTTGTCTTTCATATCAAAATGTTCACTTGAAAACACTGTTTGTCTAGTTTCAAATTCCTACATGGCTTTCCTAGAAAAATAAAGTTCTCTAATATAGATTCTTCCTAGCAAAATATGGTTCGTTACCTTGCTTAGCTTATGACAGCAATGGATTTGAGTTAGGATGTCTTTCCTAAGAGGCCATTCTTGGTTTAGTAGTACTGACCTCTAGTTTTCATAGAATCATAGAATAGTTAGGGTTGGAAAGGACCTTAAGATCATCTAGTTCCGTCTAGTTCCATCTGTTTCCAACTAGATCTAGTTTCTTGTTGCTCTCATTTCAAAGGCAGGCATTTTAAGCAATGACAAGGTGTCTGATTTCCATCTTTCCCATTTACATGCTCTCTTTAAAAAGTAATGTGGTTTTCCTGGTCTCTCTCCATCTCTACACCCTTATGGCACTTGCTAGTGTCTGATTATCTCTTACAAAGAGAGATAAACCCAGTTCTTAGACAAAATATGACCACTCAGCAGCATTGTTGCAGTTTGTAAAAGTATCTGTGGCTTAAGGAACCTCTTCCCTGGCAGTCAGTCCAGAAATGCTGAGGCTCTGCAAGGCCCTGCAAAAATGGATGACCTTTGACAGGTACCACTGCCTTCTGTTGACTGAGCCCAGAACACAACATCCGGCTGGAAACCTCAGCAGTGCAGAGCTCTTAAGACTCTGCACTCTGGGCACTAAGAAGACTTTATTAATGGATTAACAGAAGTATTCTTACAAGCTCCAAGGGCCATCGTAATTTCACGTGTCAGAGGGTGCATACAAAGCACAGAGGTGAAAAGAACTCCTGGGTCACTGAATTAATGTCCCTGCTGCAGCAGACAGCTAAGGGCATAAGCCTATACATAAATATACCAGGTTGCAGCCTGTGGATGCTGGAGGGCATGCGTGTGTGTATTGCTGCCTCTCTTGCACTTTAGAAAATCTCCTAGGACCGTTCCAGGTCTAAAAAACCCAACCTAACTTCTAGCCCACATGTTTTTCCGATTATCTTAACTCATTTATGTTAGAAAACAAGGCCAATGCAGGGAGATCTCTTATTTCTTGTATTCAGTGTGAAGATACAGAAAAGGCATGAGCTCAGGTCTTTCAATGTCCTGAGAGGAGGCCACCGTAAAAGTCTGTTGTGCACTGGTGCCAGAGTCAAGTCACTTTACAAGAAGACCGATATGCCCAGTGTATTCCTGTTGAACTCTCAGAAGTGACTGGTACAGCACTGTCTCACCTTCCTCTAATGGAAATGTCATTTTAAGGTAGGCCTAAAAACATTTCAAGATCAGGCAATTCTGTGAAAGGCAGAAGTTAGCCTGATCCTGTCGATGACTTTCAGCTGACCCATGTATCTTCCTCCTTCATTATCAAACTTGTAATAATTTTTTCCTGAAACAATTAACCTGAGCCCGTGTGCGACTGAGATCAGTTTAACACACCTGCAATTTCCCTGCTCTTGTCCCAGTCTTCACTATACACGTTCTTCTCCAATCATATGATGCTTGTCTTTGATGAAGACCACCCATTGCCTGGTAGGTTTCAGTTCTTCTTTGCTGGGGTGCCTATGTGTTACTTTGATATAGAGAGGCAAATGCAACACTGTGCTTTTGACATGCCACTGTTAACATACACACTCATCTGCAGTTGTGCTTTCTTAATGCTATATATAATTTCCCAGAAGTCGGGCAACACAAACTGAAATGAGTGTTTAACAATGTTTATGGTTCATGCCCGCCATCTGATCCGTCTTCCTGTCAGCCTGGCCTCTGCCAATATTGTCTGAAGATAATTTTCCATTTTGGTGGGAAGCTGATCTGTGAAAAGGGGGCGAGGAGGAGACCAGGAGAAATGGGGTCTATTGACAGAAGTGCTGTCTCAGGGAAAATGCAGGCAATGATTTCTTGCCTGTTATCATAATGAGAAAACGAAAGTCAATACAAAGCTGGGGAAAGTCAAATGTTGCGAGATTGCATGTGTGTTTCTCAGTCAATAGCCAAACCTTTCACCTTTGATATTTCACCCAAGTCTGTAACCATTTGGATGCTGCCTGGCTGCCCACTCTGGGCCTGGAGGGGGTGAGTCAGAGCTGAAGGCACCAAGACTTGGACTTGGCAAGGAACAGGAGGGGAGCAAGGAGGCAGAGGAGGGAGCCACTTTGCTCTCCTCACTCCCATTAATTATTTCATTAAAGGAATCTACAAAATAAAGAGATTATGTAAGACCGAGACTGCTATTGAAATAAGATTAATCAAACCACAAGAAAATTCATGGGATGGTCGAGAGAACTGTGGCTAAATAGCCTGAGCACAGACATCTTGCTGCTATTGGCTAGTTAAAGTGGGGAGAGGAGCAGCAAAAGGGATAGAGGTCCCTTACACTTTGTGATACATGGAACAGCCCTCTCCACCCTTATACCACTGGTCCATGAGTCCCAAAAGCAGTAACTGTAGTTCGGTTCAGCTTTTGTGGGGATGATCAGGTGAGCATCTCCTTTCTTGCAGAGATGTTGCCAAGGACCACTCCATGGCCTCCTCCTCAGTTCTTATGAAAGCCCAGAAGGACCTTGATCTCATCTGGATCAACCCTTCAGGACTTTCCCCCCTCTATTTTGGAAGCTGGATTGGCAGTGAGGGTAGCAGCAGCTTTCACTGCCAGGTCTGGGGTACCTTTAAGTGCTGGTTGTTCCCACTGATCACCTTCTTCTGCATGGTTCCCGTGTTCCACTGGCCAGATTTGTTTATCAAAGCATGGATGTTTCCATCCACCTTTTTGCACAAACAAGTCTAAAACAGGGACCTGTTTTTTACAGACTCAGTGATCTTCCCATCTGGCAAGGGAACAAGAGGAACAAACAAGAATGTGGTAATGTGACTTGCAAGTGGGGGCAACCCATGTAGCATGTCATGTCAGAGGTGTATAAGGGATAGGCATAAACCCTGAGAGACCTCAGCTGTACCTAATCCAGTAGACTTCTTACTCTGTTGGTGCTGATGTTCATCTGCTCTCTAGGAGCTGCTTTAGCTCTTGAGTTCTCTTGCTTCAGGTTGCTGTCAAAGTACCAACTTCTGGAGGAAGTTTTCTGTACTTAAGACCTCCACTGGTTGGAGTTCCTACAAATAAACCAGATGTAGTTCAAAGTATGGTACTCAGCCACCCTGACAGAAACAAACAAAATGTAAGGGAGTAGGGGAAGAAGCACAGTCCCACTGGGCTTCCTGACAGCAACCTTCCAGTGGCAGGACACTGCTCTGAAGCCCAACAGGTGGAGAGATATGGATTTTGTGCATGGATTGGATTTCCTCAGTATGGCATTTTATCCTTTCTGCCATGCTGCCACAAAGGCCCTCAACATTAGGCTTTAAGGTCCATTCATGCCAGACTACTGCAAAACTGTATATTGGGCATGCTGAGGATGCTGGTGCCCCCCGCCCTTCTCAACCAGGTCACCCAAGTCTCATCAGACATTGTGCAGATCCCCCTGCCCTGCTTTATGAGAAGTGTGAGAGCTCCTTGCTCTTGCTTTTGAGAGGGCAGCTCCCTGTGCTTCCCTGGAGGCTGCCTGCAGTGCAGTGAGAGCTTTCTGCAGTCAAGTTTTACTGTTTTAATTTTTCCTTAATGGAACAATTTTTCCGATCCCACCTCCTGCAGAGCCAGCTGACTTACTCATCCTGGGCTTCAAACATGCAGGGCTCACTGGCAGACAGCAGCCGTTGAGCAAGTGCTATAAAATGAATTACACTCTACAGCAGCCTTTGACATATTTGGTCCCCCTGAGGCCAGATGTGAGTGCTAGGTCCTTATGCCGAGATTTTTCCCTTTTAGCAGTACAAGGCTCCCAGGTCACAACTGCTGTTACAATACGGGGTAAAGCCATGCTGAAGTCAGTGATGAAATTCCCACAGATCATGGTGCAGATCTAGGTTATACCCAGGAGTTTTATTTATCCCTGTTGTTCATCTTATGGGTCTCATCCTTTAGCATATGATATGGATAACATTCATATATGGACACTTACGGACATTATGGACACTTTAGCATAACATCCAGATATGGACACTTGGAGCACAAAATAGAGTTATTTTAATGCCTGTTTAACTATAAGGAAACAGGCTGACTCCAGATGAAGACTCCTTTATTTTCAAGTTCCCAGCTAGTTTTGCTGTGGTGTGGTGTTCCTTACCTTTAATCAGAAATGCTGACACATAAGTTATCACTAATATTTCTGATAACAAATTACATGTGGAAACATTTCCTTTCCTTTCAGTCTGATAAATCAGGAGGGAGAAACTGTGTGCCCGTGACCAGAAAATGAATATCTGGGCATTTTTGTTTCACTGGGTCTTGCAGAAAGCTCATGTTTCCCTTCATTCACCTTGGATGCGGCTCTCAAATAAATGGAGGTATGCACATGGTGAGCAGGGTGCCAGTGGCCACGGGTCACCCATGTTTCTGGGCTGCTGCCTGAGACCCCAGCACTGCAGATGGGCATGAGATCCCCAGTCCCTTGCCTGAATACCTGCAACGGAAATTTGGCTATAAAACTCCTGATGACCCTCACCCTCAGCCACTGTGTACAAAGCACACTGAGAGCGCACAAACACCTCTCAAACAGCTGCTTGAACCCAGTGGTAATGATCTACTGATACCAACAGCAAGACATCAATCATGTACAGCTGTCCTTGCAGTGACACAAGACTGGGGGTATTAACGCTGCAGCCAAGGCATTTCAACAGATGGTTTTACATGGGCTTCATGGCTTATCATCAAAGCAGCAGCGCCTGTTTTGTGCCTGACTGCTGCAAGACCCAGAGGACAATGCTGATCCAGTCAGGGAACTGCCTTGCCACGTGCCCAGATCTTGGAGGAAAGCCTGGACAGGCAGCAAGTGCATTGGGATCAAGTGGGACCCTCACTAAACCCTTTCCCTTCAAGCCCAGATGCTGGAGTAAGCATCTGTTACTCCTCTGGCCATCTGTCTGAGGGCCCGGCAAGGAGAGACTGTTAGCCCAAGTGGAAGAGGTGTAACACAGGGCTTGGAAATACTAATCCTAAATTGTTTTTTTTTTCTGCATAATGATATCATGAAATAAATCAGGAGGGAGCATCTCATCCTTGAATCACTGTGGAGCCCACCTGTGACATGACTCATGGCCTTGACGACTTGTTTAGCATGACTGAACCTCATGAGGGCTCTGTGATTAAGCAGCCACCAGTGCTCGTGAAGTGCCCTGACTTGTCAGGACCCCAAATATAGAAGGGTTTGGTCAGACCTGGGGAAAGTTTTGATGAATAAAGATTTCCATAGAAGCCCATGTTTGCCAGCAGCAGGAAGAACAGTGATGCTCCCAGCCCAGATTGGTCCCTAATTTAGCTAAGAAGGAAGATAATCTAAGCACTTCCAGCATGAGTGCTAATGTAAACACCCTAGCCATCTGCTTAATTTGCACACGCACACACTCAGTTTATAAAATGACACTTCTCCCCTGTTGCTTTTGCAAGCCACATGTGCCACTGCAATAGGAGAAGCTGAGCAGCAGGAGCAGGGGCTGTCCCCAGCACAGGTCCCAGTCTGGATTTGAGTGGAGGTGTGCTGTGTCCATGCTGTTTTGGGTGTCAGCTGTTGCCTGCTCCCTGCTCTTGCTGGGGAAACCACAGTTTAATCAAATAGGGTGTTCAGTGCATGACCCCATCTTTGTCCCATTTCTGAGGAGGTTTGCTCTGCTCCAACCATTGAGGTTGAGCCCAGGGTAGCCAGTGCAGGCAGGCAGTGCTCCTGGATGGTTCTGGCCATTCCTGCAGTGCTGGATCCTGGCATGGCCTAGAGTAACATCGGGATACCCCAGCCCAAAGCTCTTCTCTGGCAAAGGGAGGGGCTGGGGTTGCCTCCGCCAGTCCACATACTGGAGGGATTAAGATGCTCTTCACAGACATTTTGGCGTGACTGCAGAAAGCGGTGTCCTTTAGCAAATGGTAAATAATTGACACTTGGCTCTGCTGGCAGCCAGCACCCCACGGGCAGCTGGGTTTGTCATTTCACAGCCCCTCAGCCGCTCTGATTTCAGATTTACAGCAACATATGCCCAGAGAGCTGCCAGACGCCTCCCAGAATCATGAATGCTTATTCCCCGCTGCCCTGCCCTGTGACGGGTGAGGAGTGAGTGACACGGGTCTTCTCTTGACCGCCTGTGTGGGAGAACCGAACCTTTTTGTTCTTTTCCCTCTGGTTTGTTTTTTCCCTATTATTATTATTTAGGCTGGACAACTGGGGACAAGAGTATTTCCAGTGTGCATATTGAGCTGTAAGACTCCCATTAATGTAAATAACAGTTGCACAGATGAATCTGTGCAGATCCTGTCGAAGATTTACCCCTGGGGTTGTCGTTTTACAGAGACTTCTCCCTCCCCCTCAAAGCCTTTGCTGCAATCATTGTATGAAGAGAAAATTGTAAGTCTGTACAAGAGGAATGAGTGGCTCGCTTAGGAAATGGAAATTTGTGAAAGGCAAGTGTTACAGAGGGACAGGGAGCTTGGGGAGGGAGGAGGCTGGCTTTCCCCTTCCAGTCTCACTGTGCAGGATATTTGCTGAGACACGGCAGATCCTTGTGCTGTGAAAGTATTAAACCAGGATTGGCAGCAGATATATATGCATATTCTTAAAAAACCTCATTTACAAAACAAAATCTGCCCAGAACATTCATCATCCTGTTCCTTTTGACAGCTTACGCTCCCGGTTGCAGCGAGGGCTTTGGGTCACATAGGACTCTCCCTCTCTGTGGTAAGCCCAGAGGAGGATGGGGGCCATATCCCCACGCTGCTACATGGTGCCTCTGCAATGCACCCACACAGGATGGATGGGGCCACTGGGCAGTGTTTCTGCCATGCTCTCCTTGGAGATGGTCTTGTCCTGGGAGCTCTCTCTCCTCCAGCAGGAGCTGCTGGAGGAGTTATTTGTCCCTCTGACACCAGCCATTAATTTCAAGGCCAGAAGGAGGCATTACAGTTGGCTAGCATGACCCCTGATACAACACAGAGCATGATTTGTGCGTCAAGCCCAGGACTTTCTTTGTAGATCTAATAAATCTGCGTCAAAGGCAGTCAAGTCCTGATTTAAAGGCTGCAAACCATTGCGCCATGTCCCTGGGTAAGCTGTTGAGGTGGTTAATTATCCTCGTGGTGTAAATGGATGTCTTTATTCCTGATGCCATCTGGCCTGCCTGGGTTCTCAGGCACACGTGCGACAGCAGCATCATGTCTTGTCTGTTCTTGCTGGAGCAGCTGGTCCACTGGGCACAGGGCTCTTCCCAGTGGCTCTGTCAGCTGTGGTCAAGTCACCTCCTGACTTTCCCTCTGGCAAGCCAAACAAATTGAATGTCTTTAGGCTGATTGACCAGCTCACTTCTGAGAGGCCTAGCGCAGCTCATGGATTTGTTTCTGTGCAGAGTTTCTATCCTTTTGCATCAGGACATCACGCGGGCCTGAGTCAAATGTAAAGTGGAAGAGGGACAGGGAGCTTTGCCAGTCATCTTGTTACAGCCACCCAGCTCCTCCCCACCTTGCCAGCTGGAGCTCAGGATGAACAATGGGGTGTGCTAGGTTAGGAAAAGACAGACCCAGGTCATCCCCTACCCCTTGGCAGCTTTGCTTTGCTCAGGAAGTGGGGAAACAAAGTTTATGACCCTGCTCAGATGCAGGCCCAGATCTTGACGTCACAGATGCCAGCCAGAGGCTTGGCATTTCTGTACTAAAAAGCCTATCTGAACTAAAAAATCCAGTGTAGCCAAAATCAATAAATACCTCCACCAGGAAGCTGCACATGTGGCTAGCTGGCATTTGCTGCACGCCTTTTACAGTTTCCAGGTTCCCCTGGTGTGAGCAACAGGCCAGCACCAAGATCCACAATCCAGCTGCTCCTGGAAAAGCAGAGTACATTGCTTACACCTCCCCAGCTCAGCCAGGATGACCCTTATCCATTCCCCAAAGCAGCCCATCCCATGCTGTGGCCAGCAGGTCAAGGGAAGTGATCCTCCTCCTCTACTTGACCTGGTGAGGCCACATCTGGAGTGCTGTCTCCAGCCCTGGGCTCCTCAGTACTACTGCTGGAGCTGCTGGAGAGGGTCCAGCAGAGGCCACAAAGATGAGCAAGGGTCTGGAGCATCTCCCTTATGAGGAAGGACTTAAACAGAGGAGGTTTAGATTGGATATATGGAAGAAATTATTTCCTGTGAGGGTGGTGAGGCACTGGAATGGGTTGCCCAGGGAAGTTGTGAGTGCTCCATCCCTGGTGGTATTCAAGGCCAGGTTAGACAAAGCCTTGGGTGGCATGGTTTAGTGCGGGGTGTCCCTGCTTATGGCAGGGGGGTTGGAACTGGATGATCTTAAGGTCCTTTCCAACCCTAACTATTCTATGATTCTATGATTCTATGACTGCAGGAGCTGGGCCCATTTAATCCAGCAGGCTGAGTTTGTATGTAAATACCTCAAAGGTGGGTGCTGGGAGGATGGTACCAGACTCGTTTCAGTGGTGCCCAGGATGAGCAGCACTGGCCATAAACTCAAACACAAGAAGTTTCACCTCAACACGAGGAAGACCTTCTTCATGTTGAGGGTTGCAGAGCACTGGAACTGGTGCCCAGGGCAGTCATGGAGTCTCCCTCTCTGGAGACATTCAAAATGTGTTTGGTCACATTCCTGTGTCACCTGCTCTGGGTGGCCCTGCCTTGGCAGGGGTTGGACCAGATGATCTCCAGAGGTCCCTTGCAACCCTAACAGTCCTGTGATTCTGTGAAGTCCTTCTGCCATGGGAAGAGAAAGCTGGTTACCGAGGAAGTGTTTGCTTCCACTAGCTGGGTTTAGTGGAGCCAGAGCCTGTTAACACACAGGGTTTATTCAGAGCTGCTCCCATTTCCTGAGCGAGGATCAAGGGGTTTGATTTTCTTTTGTTTGGCAGAAGATAGATAAACTACTGAAGGGAGTGTTACTTCAGACTGCCAGGTTGATCTGCAGGGAACCGAAGAAGCCTGCCTTGCACTGGGGAGGGCAGGAGGTCAGCTTAAGTGGAGGATTCTCACAGGACCAGTGCTTTAAAAGCAAACAAGAGGCAATAGTGAACTGGCTACTAGATCTTAAATAAGCCTTCCACTATTGAGAGAAAAACTAAATTCCTCTAAAAGGGTGAAAGATAGTGGAGTTAGTCTGCATCTTTTCACTGGAGGTCATTCCATCCTCCCAGCTGCCGCATGATGGAGTGCTCTGGGGTACTTTGGTGCTCAGCAGCTGATCCTTCATCACCCCCATTTCAGGTTTAACACTAGACAGCGGGTCTAAGAAGTTCTCCTGCTTCTTCCTGTACTCGAGCCTGACCTGCCCCCTGCAGTGAGTCAAGGAGGTAACGTGATTCCCAGTGTATTTACATCATATAGTGGTAGGCTGTAGGGTCAGCAAGAACCCCTCAAAGCATAAAATGTAGTAGGAAAAGGAAAGGATCAGAGAGGAATTTAACCAGACACCTGGTCTTGCTTCCCTGGAAAGGAAAGCCTTGGGAAAGCTGGAGGTTTGCTCAGAAAAGTCCCCCAGTGTCACTTGTCTCCAAAGAGGAGTTGGTGACTTTGTCAGCCTGCGCAATGAGGATGTGCCGGGGCTGGCAGGTGACCACAGAGGAGGCATCATGCAGCCTGGGTCTTCAATGCAGGGATGGTAGAGAGTTTTCACACACATCTTCACTGTCAGGTCATCATGAGACAGGGTACAGAGAGTAGCTACAGCAGAGCTGGATGATTTGGGATGTGGTGGCATGAAGGATGGGAAGCAGGTGGGGGAATATTTGGCATTACTTTCAGTCTTGTGCCAAACTCAGTCCTCTGCAGCTGGAGATCTCAGAGCAAAGCTGGTGCATGCATACCGGGGGGCTTGGAGGGGAGCTCAAACACTCCTTTTGTCAAGACCTGGTTTCCACGCCTCTGCAGACAAAAAGAAGTGTGGCTGGAAAGTCATTCTCTGTAGGGACTTGGTGTCCTATTGAGATCCAAGGTACCCATGAACCTATGTTGTGCTGTCATGCCACAAGCTCTGCTGTTAACTTCAGAGAGTACCTTAGAGACAGGAGAAAAATACAGTCCCTGGGCAAAAGGTGACCATCTCTTGCCTGTTATTTCCTGCAATTACTTTCCATTTGCTCGTCCTTTTGATGTCTCTGTTGTCACTGTCAGAATAAAAAGCCAAGCCACATATGTGTAAAAGGACAAAGCTTTCTGAAAGCCAAACTGCAGCATGGGAGGAGTCAATGGCTGTTTTCAGTGCAATCACAGGTTCCAGAATTTCTCCTTTTCAGGTCCCAACACCCACCCATATTTGTCCTCCTAGTCTACTGTATAGGTCATTTTGACCACCAGAACACCTTTGGGGAAGGTGAGGCACAGGAGGGAACTAGGGAAGAAGATCCCCTCTCAAACTGCACTTGGACAGCAGATATGTTAATGAAAACCTCTCCCAAGAGACAGTAGTGCCATGGATGCAGTAGCCTTTGTAAATTAAACAGAATAAACAGAAGAGGTAGCTTGTGGGACAGCTGGCACAGGCAAGAGCTGTGTCTGTCCTGATAACACCATTTTAGGAGCACAGAAGAGATCTGGACTGCCCTTCGAAGGAGGCATTTTGATGCAGAAGCTTTGTCCCTCTCAGCCTCTTCTCCTTGCCTTGCCCTGGGGACTCTAAATTCTCAGTTAATGAGTGTGGCTTTCCGAAGACAAGTCTGAAATTAACCATACCTTGTTTATTTGCCCCAAAGAACAGGCTAGGATTCATCTGCAGATTTAATACCAGTGCTTAGCTGGATGACCATGTTCTATCAAATTCTACAGTTCTGCTTACAGATCATGAGTTTAAAATCATGGGACTGGACAGGATTTCCTGGGTTATTGTGTCACACCTTCTTCTGTTGCACGTAGTTGTGTTATGCAATCCCCTTTATAGACTTGCAGAGCTCCAGCTTAAAACTAGGCAGCACTTTGCTCCTAGGATTCCTGCAGGAAAGCCTTTGCAGAATTTCATTCCTCCAGCAATTATTAATTCTGTCATTTCTTGTCTAAACATAGTCAGGAATAGTTTAGAGGCATTTGCTCAATGTTCAGCATTATCCCCAAGCTTAAATAACTCATGTTGCTTCTTAGTGGACATAATGGAAGAAGCAGTTATGAAAAGTAGCCACATCCCCATGCAGCCCCCACAGCTGCAGGGAGCTGCCAGGGTCCATCAGGACACAGGGCTGAGGCACAAAGAGATGTCCCCAGCAGCTTGGGCATAGTCCTGAGTGTTGTGGGGGTCTTGGCGTGTCCTCATCCCTTGGACACTGCTCTCTCCAGGCCCTTCTGGAAGTATTCTAGCTGATGCTGCCTCCATTTGCATTTGCCTCTTCTTAGCCATGAGACGCTTGTGGCTCAGAGCCATCTCATGCTTGAGTGATCTCTCTCTGCTGCTTTGTGGATAAGCTGCCAGCATATAGCAGAAATTCTTGTTTCTAGTGTCCAAGTGCATGGCAGTGCATTTTTTACTGCTAAATTACATCCCATTTGTCTCAGTCTCATCCTTAAGGGCACTCAGCTCCTCCTACATAATATTCCTACCCTTATCAGCACTAGCAGTGCCTCCCAACTTCACGTCATTCCTGCTCTCTCTGCTAGGGTCATTTAAAGAAAATACAGATTAAGATAGCATCCAAGACAATTTCTTTGTAAAGTCCACCAGGAACTGACTGCCAAATTTTAATTCTTCTTTCAGCACAGCTGGTTTTCTACCCGTTGGCTTGTTCTTGACCCTGACTGAATCTCTTTCAGGACACCTAATCTTGATGAGCACATTCCTGCTTGGCAACAAGGAATCAGGCAAACCTGGTCTTCCATCATGTCCTGACTCAAGCAAGTCACACACGGATTACAGCTGGGAAACCTATCCCCTTCTTTGTTCCACTCATCATGCACTGTCTTCTATTTCTCTATCCTTCCTGCAGTCTGTCCCAGACTTTCACCTGCAGAGGCCAGATAAACTTGCACATGGCTACCCGTGTAGCCTAGTGCTCCCATGTCCCCTAGTCCCTTCTCCTTCCCTGTTCCCAGCTATAATGTCGGTTCTTCTCCTGTCCTGTTCCACAGTCCCTGGCTTGGTGGCTTCATGAAAAGCCATAGCTATCAGCCTTACTATTGCAAATGGTGGTCCTTTTCCATGCACCAGGTTGGAGATATCCTTGTCCCCTTGACCTGATGTATTCTTTCTTTATGTGTCTCTCTGAGCTCACAAATCCCAAGTATTTGAATCCATTTCCCTTTGCCTCATGCTGTCCCAAATAGCTGCTGCTGACAAAAGTTCATGTTGGAGTGATGAGGTGTTTAGTTCATGTTGGGCCCATGCTTAGAGTACCATAGCTAAGCCACATGATATTAAGGTCCTTTCCAATCCTAGCTCTTCTATGATTCTATGTATTTCCTCCTGTCAGGTTCTTCTTTTCTTTACTGCTCTCCCTTTTTTTCTCAGTTGGTCCCCCTTGCATTTTTAATACTACCACTGTTAAAGTTTTATAAGCTCGAGCTGACATTTTTATGGGTGTAATATTCTTACAGTTCAGAATGTTTTTTCAATATAATGTTTATTTTTTCCCACATTGAAGACTCCTTCAGATGGCTTAATGGAGGCGGCTTTAAACTTTTAAGCAAGGGGAAAAAAATCTGCCTTCCTTCTCCTCTCCATTTTTGAGCTCTGAAACTTTTTAATGACGAGTCTGCTTGTGTATCTGGATGCAAAGAAGGCAGGAAAACAGAGGAAAAGCAACAGGTGACTAATATTGCTGGGAAATGATCATCCATTCTGTCTGTTCTTGCCCTCCTGAACTTGTTTGGGAGTTACTTAGAGTCAGTTGCTCTCTCTTACTACACTGTGGGAAGCTGAAAGACCTCAGCTTTTTCAAGACCCAAGCTGGATACCTCCTGCAGTTTCTAAGGTGATTGCCACTTGCAGCTTGGGAAATATCAGCTATGCCATGCATGGTGCACAAACTGTACAGCAAAAGAGGTGGGTGTTGGCAGGGGTGGGTGAATGGGAGTCATAAAGGTTGTGTTTCAAGCTCTGTCTGCCCCCTTAAAACATCCCCTAGAGATGCACCTGGGTAGAGAAACAGATCTGCTGTGGTAGGACAGGCACCCAGGCCACTTACTTGAGAGAAGGATGGAGTATGACCTCTTTAAAATCCCCATCTTTATGGCTTTCATCACATTGCCCCAAAGATGAGTCTGATTTCTTCAAAAAAAGAAACACAGTGGTGACATTTTTTGCTGTTATGGATTGTATCTCCTAATGCCTATTCCCTTCACAGAGTAGACTGTACATCAGTCATCTGGATGCATAAGGCCCTGAGAACTGATGGGAATTTGTGGGCTGCATGGGAACATGCCCGAGGTACACAAGGAAAGGCATTAGGTACAGCGAATATATGGCAATCTCTTTTTACCTGTTTGATAGGAAGCAGTCGCAGAGCTTTTTCAGTGCAGGGGGAAGTAAACCTGTGCTCACTCTCCAAACAAAACCTTCCTTCACTGTTGAACCAGCTCAAAATCCATGCCCTAAAGGGCCCCACATCATGAAAGTCCATTTTTCTTGTCCTGAACCATTTCCAGCCAGCCTGAGGTGCTCAGCTTTGAAATCATTTCAATAGTGGTTTCTTTCTGGAACGCCAGCACAGCTTCTTAAACCACCTTACTAGTAATTACCAAGTTAGCTTGCAGCAGATCTGGGTCATGGCTGGAGCTATTCCAGAAAACAAGAAACAGTGAGCTACACGATCAGCAGAAGAGCTGTAGCAGAGCAGCACTTCCCCACACACTAAGCCCAAGTCTTCGCCTAGTCAACATAACAAAATGCAATCACTCACTGCCTATAGATTTGCTTCTGGGAAGACTTTGGTACCCTTAGCATTGGCTGACACACCTGCAAAGCACCAGTTTTCCACCTCTTTATGTTTCTGTGCAATTGTGGCCAAAACTAAGTAGAGGAGGTCGTTCAGCTATAAAGATGGGAAAGACAGCTTCTTTTACTCTATTTTTCAGTCATGTCTACTTCAATTTCCCTTGAGGGAGTTATCTCAGCATTTAAAGCTTAACTCGGACATCACATAGCACCATGATGCATGCTTTCATGTGAACACACCTTTCAGAACCTCTTACAATGCACAGCACAAGCTGGTGGTGTTTGCTACCATGAGACACCAGCAAAGCTACTTTTTAATCACCATTTTTCTATGATATGATATGCATATAACTTAAAGATGTTTGCTGCATGTATCTTAACAGGAGCAAGTTACTCCTGTGTATGTTATAGACAGCAAAAGGCCATGTGTTGGTCTTAAATAGGCCAACTGGACATCTGTGTGCTCTCTGAACAGGTAAAGTATCCCTCTGGACCAGCACAGATGTGGTGGGATCAAAAGCAGGGCAATGACCCCATGACCACATGTGTCCCCACAGCTTTACCTGGTTGTGGATGAAAGATGATGATGCATTCAGCAAGCCAGAGATGCATGGAATGAGTCTATGTTTTTCTACAGTCACAGATCTGGTGAGGAGAACTTGCTGTTCATCTGGCTCACCTGAAGAGCTCCTTGTCTCTCTTCTTGGTGCTTTGACAGCCAGTACATCTCAGGACATGGAGAAGCAAGAGCTTCCTGGGGGCTTTTCAGCCCAGGGCTTGTGACAGACACCTCCAGGCTCCTGAGGGCTCCCCACAGATTGACAGCTACAGCTTGAGCTATCTTCACTTCCCAGGGCTTTTCTTTCCCTCCCAAGGCACCTCTTGATCTGCCTGAGGGGGAAAATCCACATTTTCTTTATGGGAGAAACACTTGATGAGTAGCTTCATTCATTTTCAGTCAATTAACAATGGTTAAACTAATCATCAGAAAACCAGGCATGGATTTAAAGCCTACATGGGTACATTTACAAGAACCAATGCTCTATAAATACAGCTACAGCTTCCATACACATGGTGGTAGTAATGTAATTTGCGCACAGGATTTGGTAGAAAGTGGTTGTTTGTTACACTGGCTTGTACTGCAGAAAATGTTCGTGTGAAAGCTTTGTACCTCCGAAGTAGCTGGAGAAAGATCATGAAGCCTTGGAAATGCTTCCAGGCTCCCCTGGGCTGGCTGGATAAACTCAGATCTCATTCTGCCCGTTTTGCTGGAGATACCCCCTGACAGGATCCCACTTTCTTGTTCAATTCACACCTGATGGAGGTGATGCTCTGGCTACACATCACCTTTAGTGAAAGGATGTCTCACTTCGGATGTCCCCATGCCACTTGGTTCTGACCTCTAATGACAGGGTGAACTAAGGCAGCCAGTCTGTCCCCACTAGTAACAGTAAGAGTGGTCAGTGCTACCTCTTAAAGCCAGGACAAGCTGGCATCCTTCTCCTGTGACAAACTCCAGAGGCACAGATTTGTTCCTTTCCTTATGTCCATCCCCTTTTGCTTTTCCAGAGAAAACCAGGGCAGGAGGCTTCTGCTCTGTATCTGCAACTGGCTTCCTCCTTGGCAGATGATGAGACATGGTCTGATTTTCTAGTTATCTGAGCCCAGATGGGTTTTTTCACTTGCACAGTGTTGAACAAGAAATTGTCTTTGCACATTTGTAGCCCATAAGTCACACTGTGAAAGGGTGAGGTGTGGAGCAGGGATCCGGACCTTGCCTTCATGGCCTCTTGTAAGGGCCAGGACACAAGGTGTGCCTTACTCCTGGCTAGAGGTTGGCACAGAGTGGGGACACCTCTGCTTTGGAGCTTGGAGCTGGAGGAGCTCATGGGCAAGGATTATCCCTCTCTTTGGCTCCTTGCCTGCCCCATGGGAAATATTAGAGGGCTCTCCTGGCCCATCACCAAGCACAAAAGCAGTGGGGAAAGGCTGGAAAACTAACTTGTCTTTTCTCCATCCCTGAGCAGTGCAGCTCACCTCATGTAATGTGAGAGGTATTGCTCCTGGGTTATATCAAGGCTCAAACCCTGAACTCCTGGCCTTCCATAGACTCCCAGGGCTCTCAATGGGGCTTTTCTACAGCTCTTCTCACTCTTGAGAGCTTGTGACTTCCAGCTGGTGGTGCTGCAGAGTGTCAGGCGGCGCTCAGCATCCCTGGAAGCATGCAGCCAGCTGGAGGAGAGCAACATGCGGCTGACGGCTCCGGCTCCTCTGACTCCTTATACAAGCTCTCGGCTGCAATACTTCGCTCCTTTTAAGAGCAGGGTGATGCTCTGGAGGACAGCTTAGCTTATCTAAGGGAGGACTGGAGCAGGGCAGCCTGTGGTCTGGCCGGGCCTCAGCTGCCCTCAGGAACCTTAGGGGGATCCTGACAGGGCTGATAAATGCCAATAAAAGGAGGTCAAGCGCAAGCAGTTACTTGCAGATTTGTTTATCCCTCTGATTTCTAGAGGCACACGGAGAGTTCACACGCAATCTGCACAGAGTGCTCTTTATAACAACAAATAAGAAGGCCCTTGCTGTTCAAAATCAGTTTCCCCCCCGGGTCTATTTTAGCCCATTGCCTTAGCAGCAGCTCCTCTGAAGCCGGGACTGCTGATGAGAGTTAGTCACTTCTGTCCCTCAGCAGGCGTCTCGGTAATTTTCCCCAGCCGGTTGCGTCAGTGAAGCCCTGCACCAGCAGCGCTCCCTGATTATGCAAGCTACGTTCACAGATATGCTCGGGGTTGGTCTTTTTAACCTTTATCCACCAGCTCGTCGCAGAGAAAGCTGTAATAAAGGTTGTGCTGATAGAGCCCGGTAATATATTGACAGAAGGAAAACACAGCATTGGTAATAGATTGGACTTGTGGAAAATCAAAAGAAGAAACAAAGAAGCCAATTGCAGCCTGCATAGGGACCCCTGAAGCTGTAGCGATCTGTCTCTTGACAGGAAAGACACACTTCCCTAGTTCATCCAGGCAAAAGAAAGGACAGGGATTTTATCTGGGGTTTGTTTATCAGCCAAATGCTTTTCAGTCGTGAGTTCTGCAAAACTGAGCTACCTCTCTGGTGCTAGTAAGATACCCTAGAGCTTGCTCACAGATGGTGCAGGAACTCCAGAATTACAAGATAGAAGCCTTTGACTTACTCTTTATTTACACAGTCCTTTTTGGTTTTCTTATTTTTATGGCTATGTTCATTTTATCTTTGTGAAAGGGCACTGGAAGGGGTAAGACGTGAGCAGTTTTCTTCACCAGGAGCTCCTTGAAGTGTTTTTATTCACTTATCTCCAACATCTCCTCAGTTGTCCAAGCCTGTTCTTCATCCTGCAGCACTACAGAACCATTTGGGTTGGAAAGGACCTTCAAAGATCATCTAGTCCAGCCCCCCTGCCATGGGCAGGAACATCTTTCAGCAGATGATGGGACACCCACAACTGGACGAGCTGCACCCATGTGGTAGAATAACAGGGGACTGGGATAAAGTCACTTGCCTAGGTCTCCAGTTGAAAAATTCCACTTTTGACCTTCCTTTCTTGTTGACTGCCGAGTCATCCCTTCTGGTCCTTAGCATGGATCATCCTACAAGCAGACTCCTGCTTGTGCTGGGACCTAAATCCCTCCCTTTCCCATTGCTGATGTATGAGATCCCTCCTGCCTCTAGCACTGAGAGCAGGGGGTGCCATGATAGCCTCTCCTCTTTCCTCCTTGCCCCAACAAGCCAAAGGGTAGGCATGAATAGCCCATGAAGGGAATGAATATATTAAAATCCTATGCAGTGGAGGTGTTTTGCCATGTAGCCCCAACGCCAACTCCCAGTTCAAAATGAATCAGCTCATACTGTGTTATTCTGATGACTGTTCAGTTCCGGATCAGGCACTAAATCTGACTGTAAAGAGAAATAATTGACTGACTGATTGGCTTTTCTTAGGGTGGTAAGTAACTATAGAAACTCCTTGCCTGTCACACTAAGGTGTAGCAGAGCTCTATTCAGCTGATTGGAGCAGATTATGTCAGCCAATAAAGCAAAGTTTGCAATAGGTGCTCAGTCCAAAATACCATGTGCTCATGTTTCTCTGTGTATACCAGGATTACTAAGGTAATGCTGGAAAAAGAAGATAAAATCACTTATCATCTCCAGCTGTGAGCTCACAGCAGAGTAAATGTTAATACCCTCATGACTGAACTCAAGAGGTTCCTGTTAGCCACAGTGTTGGAGGAATGGGGAGATGAGCCCAGTAGTTACAGGTCCACGTTTTTCAAATTGCTTATAGGTCCCAAACCCCTGTGGTCCTGGGCTGAAAGAAGCTGGCAGTAGATTTGTGCTCCGCTGGGCAAATATTTCAGCCCAAGGAAAAATCTAAGCACTCTCTTTTTGACATTTTAAAGAAAGCTGTTTGCTGTGGGGACATTTCAAAGCTTCCACAGCATCACTAAAGAGAATAAAGAGGAGAAAGCAAAAGACAGACACAAAGCATTGCAAAGTATTTATTGGAGATTGAATTAAATCTTTTAAGTGACTCAAAGTCATCAGGGTTCCTTTATTGCCAGACAAGAAAGGCAGTCCTTTGCATCCATACGCAATGACACTGTCCTTCCCTTCTTTGGCTCCACCAGCAGCGTCCAGCAGTGACACAGCCTGGGACTGTTCGCCCTGGGGGGAGGACTTGTAAATAACAGCACTCTGACAGTGTATGCAGGGGAATCTGGAAACTGCAAGATTTTGAATATGTTATCTCAACCAGTGCTCAGCACATGGGGAAACAAACAAACCAACCAACCAACCAGTGCAGGGAAAGGGAAAGGTGCGCTGCAAAGCCTGAGAATTACTCGTGTGTGGTCAAACCCAGGTAAATGCTGGCTGCTGGTGAGAAGGGCAGATGACAGCCTGTGCCCCTGAGAAGCTGTGTAAGTCAAATCCTTCTCCTCCTCCTTCCCATGTGCACATGTGTGTGGTCCCATCCCTGTCCCCCCACCACCCTGCAGCCTCCCTCCCAAACATCAGGGCAGTAGATAAAGCTGGAAGCTTAAACTGTTCATACCAAGCCAGTGATTAACGAGCAGTATGCTGACGTTTACAAAGGGGATCAGGACAGCTTACTCTGCAAGCCAACAAGAAGCCACCAAGCCTTGCAGGAGAGGTTGGGCCAGAGCTACCATGCCACAGGCTGTGCATCATGCTTAGCCTTCACTAGCTGGTTGGTACTGCACCAGCTCCATCAAATATCAGTCCACCCCATAAGGGTCTCAGTGGGAGAGGAGTCTGCAGAAGAGCTCGGTCCAACCTGAGATCCCTCTAGCACCACATCAAGACCCAAACACAGGAGTAGTAAGACCAGGAGAGTGTGACTGGGGCTTGAGTCTGCATCTGAGATGCTCCCTTCATGGACACAATGCCTGTCCCAGGAAGCAGCACCCTGAGGAAGGCTGGCCTTGATCAGGTCTCACACTGACCACAAGCAGTTTTCCTCTTCTGTCACATGGGCTCTCCCAGTGAGAGAGCCATGAGGCTCTCCCAGTGTTAAAAGCATCAAGCACTAAATTGCTGTTGAGGCAGCATGTTCCCACACAGTGCTGTGAAATAGTTAATACTAGCGTGCTGCATTTGGGACAGGGAGCTTTTTTAACAAATGGAATATGATGAAACAGCCCTCTTTTGGCTCACCAAGCAAAAAGGTACAAAGCAATGAAAGAGACCTCAATGTCCTCTGAATGAGGAAGAAACTTCTTAAACTAATAACTAGCACATCTAGAAGCAGACCCAGTGTAATTAGGAGGATTAACAGCTCCTGTGGCATGGGTCTTGTTACAGAGAATGTGTCAATCCATCTGGGGCTGAAGGCAACAGAAATAAAACCCTACAGTATAAGGAAAGCTCACCCAGCCCCTGCATGGGCCTTCCTTATCTCTGGTACCTGACACCCACAATATGGCAGCACAATATGGCTGAAGACAAAAAATGGAGTTTTGGGGACTTCCTACATCATGCTGATGTTTCCCATGATGACTGCTTCAATCCTGCTCATCCCACTGTCAGCAATGTGACACAGCAGGAGCATATCAGAAATATTAAATATAAGCACTGATGTAAATTTCTCCAAATACAGGTTTGACACTACTTTGTTACTCCCATTTGGTCTCCATTCTAATGAGGATTTTGCTCACGCTTAGTAATGCAATTAGTACCCATGCTCAGTGGTTAATAAACCTGCTTACACAGCCATGAGCAACTGCTGTCAAGTGGAGGAGGCGGGGGACACCCACACACAGAGCCACCACCTCTGTGATGCCAAGGTCCCCCCTGCTCAGTCTATTTCAGCTCGCTAACGCCATTGCCTCCCCTGCTTCTTCTGCGTGGAGGGTTTTCAATGCAGACGCCACCTCCTTGGCCCTGACGTGTGTTCTTCGCAGAGCAGGAGGAACAGGAGGGCTGGGCCCTGCTCTCACACCATGGCTGGGATCAGGCAGCCCGTGGGGGACATAGGGACGCTCCCCAGCAGTCCCATGTGTGGCACAGTCGCTCGTGTGGGATGTGGCAGACGCAGGGCTTCACACGTGGCCTCTCTGCAACACTGCCAGCTGCCCTTCTAATGAGCGCTAATTCCATTTTCGGCTTTGCTCCATGATCCCTTCATGCCGCCCCCTGAGCCACTTTGCACAGACGTCCGCTGATGTCAGCAACTGCGGGATGAGGAGGAGAGGGTCTGGATGTTGAGGGGGGCAACCTCTATCGGATGGCCTTTGGCAGGGGTGCAGATGGTCCCCGGGAGCCTCCCGAATGATGAGAGGGGTGTTATGGATGGGATCCAGGCATGGGATTAAAGTCTTGTGTCAGCAGTATGAGAAGTCGTCTGCCATGCTCCGAGGAAGAGATTAGTGAGCTCAAACTCAGCATGAAATTCAGGAAGAAAATCTTATCACACGCCAAAACATTTTTTGCCACGTGTTCTAATCCTCTTGGAGGGGACTGAGTAACAAACAGCACAGCCCGAGGGGGCCCTGCTAGGCTATCTCAGTCCAGGTCCTGGGTAGCAAATATCCACAGACCCAGCTAATCATACCCTTTTCAGCCGTCAGTGCTGAACTGGCTAGAGGCCTCATCCAGCCCTTGCTGATGTCAGTGAGAAGCTGGTCCCCGTGGCTGCGGCGCTGGTCACGTGCAGTGGTGGGCATCCTTTCCCCTCACTCCCTGCTCTCCTCCCGCCTAGTCTGAGCTCCCACAGGGAGCAGCAGGCAGATGCAAAGCCAGACAGGCGTGGAGGGGAGCAATAAACCATTGACAGCCTGGTTTTGAGTGTTCTCAAGAGCAAAGCAAGCACCAGGAACCCTCAGGACACAGCCCAGTACTGCTGAACCTTGGCATTCATGTTGTGCCAGATAACACCACTGCCAGGGCTCAGCGTGCAGCTGGCGATGCCTATGGCTGGCTGAGTACTGCTCCAGCTCTGGGACTAGCTGTCCTCATTCTCCACCTCTCACCCTGCCCAAGGGGTTTCCAAGGACCAGAAGGAATTGGACAGGACAGGAGCATTGGACTAGCCATATTATTTAATTAATTTTTTTTTTCCCAACTATATTCAAAATGCCAAAGGCATGCACCTGGAAATGTGCAACCTTTCTGTTTTTACATGTGGCTTGTGAATCCAGAGCCAATGTAGCACATTTTCAATCCCCAGAATTTGGGAGTTTCATATGGCAATAGGCAGAGGGGTTTTCAGTGGCTATTGGAAAAGGTCATAGAATCACAGAATCACAGAATGGTTTGTGTTGGAAGGGACCTTAAAAACCATCTTGTTACAACCCCCTGCCATAGGCAGGGACACCTTCCTGAATCCAGTGCTCTTGGACTTGTAGTCCCATCTTTGGTGGCGAAGCCCAAATGTAATGCTCCCTCTTCCCTCCCCCCCGTCCTGTCTCCCCTCCTCCCCC
>NDXB01013867.1:131369-186177 GCA_002631895.1 Agapornis roseicollis
CCCCCCCCCCCCCCCCCCCCCACTTCATCTCCTCTTTTTCTCCCTTACAGTTCACATTACTTGCAGCTGAAACCAGCCGTGCCACTGGCTCATCTCTGCATGCAAAGCCATCATCATCCCTGTCAAGACTTGTCTTCTACAAACTGCTTTTTCTGTCACTAGTCAGAAGTGGCCAAGTGACAGGGTAATGCAATATGACAAGAGCCAGGAGCCTTTTGCCGCGTACCATGTGCATACACAAATACAGACTCTTAAGCATCCCTTGCTGGACTGTGCTGCAGGACAGTAGCAGGCTATGGGCCATCCAGGGGAGCAGATGAGTCATGGACACGCTAAGATCTTCATAAAGCTTCATGGTCCTTGTGAGAGACAGAGCAAAGGTGACTGGCACTCTGAATGATTTAAAGATTTTAGAAAACATAAGAAACCAGTTGGGCTGGGGCAATTCACAGTGAAGGTGGGGGTAGCCTCCTCACAGCTGGGAAAAAGGGACACATTCTGCCCTCACCTGTAAGCTCACCCTTCAGCCCTACCCCAGTGCTGCCCCCAGGGGCAGATGTGACATGCTATTGCAGAAAGGGAATGTAGACAAGAGGTAGCCTGGCCTTTCTGTGTGGATCCTGACGTTTGACAGGGGTCTAAAGATGCCTTTTTCATCTCCAGTACCTACCTGCACGAAGGATACGATCAGACCGCAGCTTTTGCACATCATACCTAAGAAGTGACTTTGCTTCTGCATGCAATGTAAAAACATTGTGAATCAAGAGGGGAGAGGTAACACAAAGAAAAATCTCTGTGAAAGAATCATCACGGGCAAGACAGAAAGAGAGCTTACCAAAAAGCCATGGAGCTCTATCAGGATCCTTTTGAGCTCGCCATGCACCCAGAGGAGATACTTAGCATTTACATCAGCGCTGCCCTAATTATGCAAATTGCGCATCGGTTTGTGCACCAGGACACCAGCATTTTGCTTGCTGTGCTCCCAGCCCTCAGCCAGCGTTCTGTGCGCAGTGTGTCAGCAGGGATGGCAGGGAGGTTCGCAGAGGCAGGGCTTGAATTTCAGAGCTTCCCCTCCTGCTGAATGCATTCCTGCTTTGAAAGCAGGGCTTCTTTCTAAGGCAAAGGGATAGGGCATGTCAGGAAGGTGCTTGTGGATAATAATGCATGTTGTAATGATCCCAGCTGTCTTCTATGTGCTGGGTACCAATGTGGGTGCCCCCCAGTGCAGCCATCCTGGTTGGGGTCACAGAGCACTAGGCAAACTCATCTGCTAGCGTCGTGTCTGTTCTCCTTCAGGCTGCAAGCAGTGGAAGATGGTCCAGAAAAACAGACTACATCACTCGTCCTGTGCTGCCGATGTCCTGGGAGTTGCCTCATTGCTTAGTGAGAGCCACCTTTGCCACAGCTATGTGTTCTGGTAAACCTGTTGGGAAAGCGGTTTCAGAGGGCTGCTTAAGGAGATGAACTTTCCATATCCTTGGTCAATACAATGTAAGGAGAAAGTCCTCATTTATTTTAAAGATTCACTTGGGGTGTTAGGAAATCCTACAGAAAGTTCAGAGCCATGAGAAAGAAAGAACAGCTTCCTTCCTGCAAACATATCAAAGAGAGCAGTAACTGACCAAATGTTAGATATACACAGCACCTTAACTGGAAAGACTGGCTTTTCCGTAACACGCTTTCAGCTTTTTGCCCCAACCCTGCTCTTAGAGACATGCAGGGAAACTTTTAAACCTCTGAGACTCTTGGAGTCTGCCAAAACTGCTTGTAAACCCCCAGTTTATGTTACAATTCAGTGACGAATTATGCCAGTTTCAGCAATTTTTCACTGAAGCCTAATCTCAGGAGTCTTCTTGGACTGGACCCTGCCTTCATAAATTCAACAGTAATGCTCCAGTTGCATCCAGAGCCCAGGGGCTAAGCCTAAGCAACTAATGTTCACTGATTTATTCATGTACATACACACCACAAGGATACAGAACCCTCCACAGACACAATGCAAATAATGTATAGTAATAAATGCAAATGCCCCACTTGAATTTACAGCATCAATATTCATACTCTGAAAATTAAGACCTTCTTTAGTCTATTAGCATATAGTTATTAGTGGCCGGTGAAAAGAGCTGCAGCTGTATACAAACAAGCATTTCCCTTTGTAGGAAACCAGCAGCAACAGTTCCACAAAAAGTGCTGTTTCCTGAGAGAAAACTGAGCTTTGAAAAGCCGGGGGGGGGGGGCATATTTTTTATGCGCATAAAGAATTTCTGATCTTCAAATATGTAATTATCTGGGGAAAACACCTTATTATTATTATTATTATAACTTTTTGGGTTTGTATGTCTGAACTTTCTGGTTTTAAATGAACCTTTTTTTTTCANCGTATCTTTGCCGGGGGGGGGGGGCATATTTTGTATGCGCATACAGAATTTCTGATCTTCAAATATGTAATTATCTGGGGAAAACACCTTATTATTATTATTATTATAACTTTTTGGGTTTGTATGTCTGAACTTTCTGGTTTTAAATGAACCTTTTTTTTTCATGGAAAATTTGGCCTGAAAGCCAATAGGGCTCTATCTCTTCTGAAATCCCAGCTCTCAGGCTTTCTAGAGTGTCCAAGAGCTGCAGTCTCATGTGTCTACAACCAGGTGAGCACTCGTCCCCAGCAAAGTCAGATGCTGCCCTAGATTTTCTGGTGGAGCTCGTTGAGCTCCTCGTTGAGAAGCTCATTGCCTGATAAGCCTCCTGGCCAAACCAGGCAGTATCACTGCTCCCTAGGTGCTGTGCAACTCAAACCCTTGGAAATGTACCTTTATGGGGCTGAGGTATGGACAGCCCTCATAAAATGACCCACTGACAGATCACATCATCTGCCACCAGCACCACCAAGGGGGAACGAAGGGAGACTCATCTTATTCTTGGTGTCTCTTGCAAGTACCAGCTTTGTCTTTCCTAGCACCACTTCACACACTGGGGCAGAGTTTCTAAATGCCTTCTTTGTAGCCCACCCTTGCTTGCACCTCCTGTTAGTGCCTTTTTGCACTGGAGTCCAGTTGGAGTTTCCGGTTCGTCTATTATCTATAGCTGTTGCACCACTTCCATGAGGAACAGAGGGAGAGATGCATAACTTACGTGAATTAGCCTCTAAATTAAATTGTAGCCTCATAAAGTACCACTGCATCACATAACTAACTCTTACAGCCTGGTGAAACCCAGACAGCAAGCAAGTCAAGTACTCTTTAGGACAGCCTGTGAAAAGGGCACTGAAAGAGATGCAGCAAGATTTGGCCCGTTTCTCATTGCTCTGTGCTGCTCTTCTGCCCACTGGCTGGAGTCAGAGATGTCTGATAGGGAGCACTGTAAGATGAGACACAAAGGTGAGCTTGCAGCTGATTTACAGTAATGGGAATAAAGCACATTACATCCGATTCAAAATGCTGACTCTGTCTGCCCTGCAGAGCCTCTTCGGCTATATAATTACAGATCAAATATCATGTTCATTCAGATCTTACTGGATCGATAGCCTACAGCCTTCCTCTGCAAATTCAGCCCTACACCTGAGCCTAAACCAAGCTGATCAGACCTTCTCCAATGACCTGAAGCATTTCAGGGTCCTGAAGGAGGATCAAAAAAAGGGCATAACAGCTAGGAGGCAAGAGGATGACCAACATCCAGGGATGAAAATCCATTTGTTAAAATGCCCCATTAAAAAACCCAACAACTCTAAACCCAAAACACCAAGCAAAAATCAAGCAAATGAGCATTTCCCCTTGCCCCTGAACAATGAACTTTCATATCCTCCAGTCTCTTCTCTGGCAGGCAGATTCTCTGGCAGGGTGCAGTGCACATACAGCAACAGAAAAATCTCCCAGGTGATTTTGTAATGTAGAAGAGTCTGATCTTAGGGCCTTTTTCTGTTGCCCTTTATTCTGCAAGAAGATTACTCATGGGAATAAAGTTGGCTGAGTGAACAGAGAGGACTATCTGCAAGAGCAACCTTGTGTAAATGGTGTTCCTGTCCTAACTGCTTGCATAGAAGGGACAAGCACTGCAGCATGGAGCTGGAGCAGTGAGTGTAATCCTGGCACATATCGCCACTGACATTTTGCCTTGCAAATCCACAGCCAGAGGGTCTAATTTGGCCAGCTGCTCCTCCATTATAGGTGATAATGCAGGGGATGGAATGATCCCAGATTGCCTGTTGGAGCTCAGGGCAGGTTTGCCAAGCTGGCAGTGAGAGCCAAGCGTCACTTACTGCGCACTTCCTTCTTCTTGGTGCAAACTGAGAAGGTCTTAGAGCCAGGGAAACACCATGGCTTTGGGGTCCCTCTTGTGCCATGGTTCCCTTATCAGCAGCATCATTTTTGCCACAGAAAACTGCATGTTCACTAATCAGCTTTTACAGCAATCCAGCTCTTTAGAATTATTTTTCATTTCATACACAACTTGTAGATCAGCATTCTAGCTTGGAGGATGATGGACAGCATTAACGGGGCCCCAGCATCCCTTCGATATCTGTTTCCTAGTTTCCCTCCAACAGTGTCACCCAATCCTGCTTGAAACATGGCCTGGGAGAGATTATGTGACAATGGACGTCATCATTGCTCACAATTGTGCATCCTGCTTTGTGCTTTTTCTCCTCCTTTTTTTTTTCCCCTGCCAAGTTATCCTAAGAGAGGCAGTTTCTGACTGGAGATGTGAAATGTTACCTTTATCGCTTCTTCACAGCACCAGCAGTGTTATAGGTTGTCAGTCTAAAAAAAGCAGCATTGTTTGACTGCACAGAGCAGGCGTTGCAACAGCAGCAAAGGCTCAGCACATCAGGATGCAGAGGTGGAAAGGGCCCCTTAGGTATTGACACGGTTTGCTGTAGACAATTCTTGTAAGTCTGAGCCCATTCAGGTGTTAAATGTATAAATATAGATCCATGCAAAGGCAGTGCCATTCAGCCAAGACCCACATGCACTGCCCACCCTCCCCCAAACCTCTTAGGATATGAGCAGAAAGTGGAGGGAGATTGCTCAGTGCTGAAACATCACCAGTGACGCAGATCTCTAAGTGGGTCAGGTGGAAAAGTGATGTTAATGAGTTTACATGAGAAGTTTGGAAAAAACCCCATCCTATGGTGAAGGTGAAGTGCAGACAAAGCCAGGGGTTGTTAGTATGCTGGGTTAGTGAGTGAGGCACAGGGTACGAGCCTTCCTCCCCTCCTTCCGATGTGGGCTTCTTGTTTCTTTGCTACAGATACGAAACAGATGGAGAGAAAGGGAGGACAGGCCCAGTGGGGGATTATTTAAAAGCAGCAGCAACGAAAAAGTTTCCATAATGAAATCTGATTCTTGCAGAGAGCATGTGTGCACTGGCTCTTGACTATCTCCGAGGGCAATCAGCTGAGTGCACAGCACACTTATTATCTTCACGCAAGCCTTCCCTTCGCTGAGATGCCATTGCAGAGAAGTGCACAATTCAAGGAGCATCACAGAAGGCAGTATCTGGATTTATGAGTGCCGTATTTCAGGGCTGTGTGAGAGATGCTAGCAGTTTCAAATGGCTGCTCTGCAAAATGAAGAAAACTGAAGGCACTGAAGTTAGTATCCCCATCTGTCATCTTAAAAAGACAGAGCTACTGCCCACCCATCTTATTTTTCAGCAATAGGCCACGCTGAATATTGTCAAAAGCAATCTTTCCCTCTGCTAAATCTTTCCTTTGGGCTACAACATTTCTGTCTGTGAAGAGTACAGGAGAGGGTAAAATAAACTCTATAACAATACAGAGTCACAGTATGGGAGCCATGGAGATAGATCATCCAGTTCATCCCACCCTGCCTTAAAAGCAGGGTTAATAGCCAACATGAGGGCAGCTCAGCTGTGGCTACTGGAGTCTTTAAAGCTTCAAGGAGACTCTACCACTTCTGGGCAACTTGTTTGACTAAGTCATGAGATACAAATATAGGCCAACCTGTTTGGTGGACCAGAAGAATGTTTTTCTTTCAGGGTCAAGCCAGAGATGATGCCATGGTCAGCGAAGTGCAGTGAAGCATTGGGCTCATCGGGTTTTGTTAGAGCTGTGTCACTTGGTTTTCCCCAATGTACTGTGAGAACTGATGCCTTCAGGGTCTGGTCAAAGTGCAGTGGTCTTGCAAGATCCTGGTCTCCATTGGAACTCACCACTCTGGCTGTTCCCCAGCAACACACCCTGAGCAGCGGGGCTTAATTGTGCAGAGTTATCAAGGGTAATGTTTGGGATCAGAAAGTGCAGGAGAGGCCATCCATGGAGCTGCAAATAAAGCAGCCCTGGCTTTCACTGAGCAAGAGGCAGGGCAGATGTACAGGTCTTGAGTTTACCGAGTGCGAATTCACAGCTCTGCAGAGGAAGGAATGGGCAGCATCATGTGCAAAGGACAGCCTTGACATTAATGGGAAAGGGATGAAAAGGAAGGCTGAAGGCAACACTAACTGCAGCCTGACATCAACCCAAATGCCAAGTCCTGCTCTCAGGTTGGAAGCATGTTCCCTCAAGAAGAGAACTTTGTCAAAGGAAGCCTGTATCAGAAGCTGTCTCACCATGCCTCCTGTCCTCCCTAAACTGGACACAGCATGCAAAAAGCTGCCAAGTCACAGCTATGTCTTCGCAGATAGCAGTGTGTAATTGCAGCACTCCCCTGAGCTGTCCCGGGAAGCAACAAAGGCTTCAAACCTAGACATCCCTGAGCAATTTAACTTACCTGCTCATGCATGCCCACGAATCGCTGGGTCAATATAGATGTAAGCCACCTGTGACAATGCTACCTAGTGATTTTTGCTATGCTGTGAACTTACATGAGCACTTTCTGGAGCTGGGGAAGAGCTGCTAAGGGAGCTTGTAGTTGCCTGCAGTTTTGTGTGAGCCCTGAAATGCCATCTGAAAAGCAGATGAAATGTCATTCTTCTGAAGGGAAGAGTGCTGACTCACCCTGTGTTTGCTTCCCTGCACTCTTTCCCTGCAGAGTACCTAACAGCAGCTTCTTTCTGCCCTTTGCAAGTGCTCTGGGTCTCCTTCACCTCCTTTGCCTGTCTCCAGCTGTGCAGGCACATCATTCCCCTTTTCATAGCACTCAGGCACAAGCCCTGTGCGTTCAGCAGCAGCAGCGTAGCCCATACCCTGGGGCTAGAGCTGGTCCACTTAACTGGTTTCTCTGCACCCGGTTTGATGACATGTAGCAGGGCCTCTGATGCCTGCTGCCAGTGCCATCATTTTAGGGATGCTAAGGACAGCAAGCACCCTTTATGCTAATCCTGGACCATTTGAGTCTCCCAGACACACAGTCAAAGGCCACTGCCTAGCATGGACCAAAACACCATGCTGGGCCCTGAAAGAGAGGCATTTCCAGTGGTGCCTCTGAAGGATAAAGTCATCAGTTGGCCAGGGTGATGGTGTGATCACAGTTAAATTTAAAGAGGTATTTGGGAGCAGGCACTCCAAGTAGCACTAGTGACAGGTGCCCCAATAAGAATCTCATTATGTCCAATAAGTTGCTCCCTGAAAAGCTTCCAGAGCCCTTATTATCTCTGGAGTGATAAGCAGAAGTGGTCTGATCTCTTGTAGAGCTTAGCAAGGGATTCGGCTCTTTGTTTCAGATTAATTACCTTTCTGAAAAGAACTTTTGTATCAGAAGCCTGGACAAAAATAGGAGGTAAATACTCAGAGTGGTGTAAAATATGGATAAAACCCGGTAAGATCACTGCAGCAGAGGACTCTAGCCTTACGCTGGCTGAAATCAGAGGAAAATTCTCTATCTCACCTGGCAGGGCAAGACCCCCCTCCAGCAGACACCTCAGCTGGATTCAAATTTTAACTAAGAACATTATCTGAGGAAGGAGAAGAATAGCTTCATAAATGTCTTTACCTTACATCTGAAATCTCATTGGCTTTGAATTAGCCCTGCATTTGCAAGCCCTTTCAGTCTGACACTCTTTTGTGTGAGATTATTTATTTTATTTCTATTTCTAAGAAGCTTTGTGTAATAAGGTATTAAGCTCAAGATAGTTTGAACTAATATTTGATTGTGGGAAAGGGTAATATCACTGAATAAGGTTAAAAGTGGGTGCTTATAAAATTAAAAATTGTTCCTGTTCTGCTTTGGCAGATTAGACCTGGGAGACTATAATAGGATTTCTCTCTCTCTCTCTTCTTGTCTGGGGCTTTAGCTTTTCCCTCAGATGAACAAAGACAGGCGACAGACAGCGTACTCAGCCTAATGTCCAAATACTGGAAAAGTCCATGTGAGATTCTGGTTAAAAAGTCCTTCACAATGAGTTACTTCTTTGGTTGTAAAGAATAAACAAGCAGGAGAATCCAGTTAAGTCCACTGGCAGGCTTGCAAATTAAAGCACTAAGGCCTGAGCGTTAAGGTAAAGAGCAAGCAGCTGTTTTGAGTGCTGCAGCCTGCCCAGACATGCCTAGTAAAGTCAATAACCATTTCCAAAGGCTTTGGTTGAGCACGAGCTGTGATGTAAGTGAAAACTTGGACGGGCTATTCAGGGACTGCATTATTGAGAGCCAAAGCCCCAGCTTGGAAGAGAGGAGTGATTTGTTCCTCCCGACCACAATGACCTGCTCACCTCTCCTCTCCTCCTTGTGACTAGAAACTGCCCAGCAAGCATCACTGCAGAAGAGAGCTGCTCCTCCTGATTTCTTCTGCTATTGCTGGGGCAGAGAAGCAGATCTTGATGCCTTGCCAAGCAGAGGTTGGTCCCCTGTGCCATGTGCACCTGGCTGCAGACACTCAGCACCCCATCCTTGCCCACGGCAAGGGAGTGGGGAGCACAAGGGGAGCCTGAAAACTTGAACCCCACAAAGCCAGCACAGGAGGTTGGAGAAGTGTTATTCCCGTGTGTGAGCATCTCAGGACTGTATTTTAAGTCAGGTCTCTCTGTTAAATTTATTTCATAATGAGAAAATTAAGAGTCATTATAAACAAAAAATCAGTGCTGAAGTGGGAGCCATGGCTCTGGGTGAAAGTAGAGCCACCCTATCACCCATCCCTTCAGCAGCACCCATCTGCACCAACATTTTTTCCTACAAATGGAACCATGTTTGCTTTTTTGGGAACCTGAACGCCTCAAACCTCTGCCTATTGCAGCCATCCCATAGAGCACTAGGGCCATCCCATTCTGCACTAGAGGGTGAAGCCAAACATCAGTGAGATCTGGCACGGTGAAAGGACACCAGCAGCTTGTCTTCACCGCTCACCTTTTGCCATCTGAAGCTCCCCCAGAAGGTGACTCCTCTCTCCATTACTCACTAATGCTGTGAGGACTGCTTTCAGCATGCAGATGTGTGTATGAGGAGCAGCGTTGTGAAACTGATCTTTTCTTACCAGAAGATGGGGTGAGCTCAGTACTCCGAGGCATAACGGCAGAAAAAAGGGGGCATCTTGTGGCATGCCACAAAAAGGTAAAAAGAAGCTTCCTTCCTCCTCAGAGGGAGAGGTGTGGGGCAGCCCAGGGGGTCTGAGCTCTGCCCTTGCTGGCTGGAGCAGAGAGGCAAGAAGAAGCAGTGCCTTCACCCAAGGGCAGGGCTGGTGATAGTGCCACCGTGTTTGGGCAGCAAGAGGGATTGCCACAGCCTGAGCAGACCATCACCCTCCCGTAGCTTCTTAGTGGCAGTTTGCATTATACAGCATGGGGTAGCAATAACTTATGCCATTCATAGAGATGAGTGGCTGAGGACGATTATTCCTGGTTTGTAGGCAGTGAAGAAAGGGAAGAACAAACAGATTTGCTGATAAGTTAGCCCATGACAGAGATGGGTTAGCGTGAGGGTCCTTGTTGGTGTGCCCAGCACTCAGAATGTGCCTCCTGGTCTCATGGCCTTTCCGAGCAGAAAGCTGAGGTGATGAAGGGGAGAGTGGCAAGGAAAAGATTGGAGAAACTCAGTCCTGCAACCTCAGCCATGAAGTAGTGTATGAGGACACACACTGATGAGATGCTTGTTGCTCTGCTAGGCCATCTGCAACCCACTGTCAGCAGAAGGATCCAGATTCACCCCCAAAAGCAGACTCCCCATGCTTCCAGTGGTCACCTCTATAAGAGGAGGACATCAGGGTAAGAGAAACAGGGGAAGTGACAAGATAATATTATCCCTGCTTCACTATATCAAAGCAAAGCAAGCTCTTTTCAGATAAACGATCTCAGGTGCTTATTTTGTGAGACAACAGTATTTAGAATTCAAACTGAATGGTGCAGAGTATTGACAGTGTTTTTCTACAGAGCTATTTGCCTGCCCAGTAGTACTCAGTGGAAATGATCTAAGATTTTTAGTACTGCCCTAAACATGTTTTTTCCAAAGAGAAGTGGTACAGCAAATGTGACTTTCCATTTCAAAAGCACCTTCATGAAACAATTTTCTTTCTAAAATGCTTCCCAATGCCTTGCAATGTCACTGTGTCCCCAGTGACAGATAGGGATGGCAGAACAAGGGCAGCATGACATGGACACTGGAGTGAGGTCCATGTGTCCATGGCAGGCCTCCCTGTGTTCAGTGCATGAAGCAGGGAGCTCTCCCGGTGCTGAGGGTTCAGAGACAGCATCAGGGACCAGTGCAGGAAAATGGTTTTGCAGTGCAAGTCCTGAGTAGTGAATGCAGCTTGTTTGTATAGCAGATTTTATCATTATGCAATGCCTTCGAAGTTGTAGCTTAACGGTACAGGTGATGCAATCTCTCCTATCAGCAAAGTCCAGGGGGAATGACCAGTGTTAAAGTCTCCAGGTAATGATCTGGTTTTTGTTTCCTCCCTGGCTTTCTGATTATTGAGGTTCAGAAGAAAGACCTGGAAGGCATTAAAGGGACTGCTGCTCCTGGCTCTTTAGCTGCTTTAGAGTACCAGACCCTGTGCCAAGCAAAGCAAGGGATTTGATATTTCTGCTGGATGCCAACAGGTAGGCAGGCTACCTGATGCACTCTGGGCACTGCCAAGACTCAGCTCAACTTTTGGTATGTTCCACCCATGATAACCAATACCTCCTTAAAGACCTGGGAGGGTTAAAAGGAAGTCTGACCCCAAAACCCCTTCCTTTGGAATGGAGTGACCTACAGTGTCTGAAAGGGGTGACCTGCAGTGAAAAATGCTAACAGGAAGACATGCAGGCAGTGTGAAGTGAAATGATACAAAAATTATAATGGATGAGAGGGGTCCAGAACTGGCAAGTGCTGAAGATACTAAAGCAAAAAAAAACATTTCAGGTATACAGGAAGCATGAAGCTTGCCAGAGGGCTACTGAACTACAGATCTCTAAATGAGCTAACAGGGCAATTTAAAAGGCTAAGGGCACTGCAGAGAAAAGGATTTCCTTGTGTTGTTGGTGAGGTATTTGCATGCCAGATATATAATTTTCAGGTTTAAAAAGGTTGAGGATTCATCAGGAATTGAGGTATCAAAAGAAGGAAACTGGCCCAAACCAATATATTGAAAAAACAAGTCACAAGGACCCCAACTTTTTAAAAGTGTCCCCCAGGACGCTTTGTAATTGTGTTAAGTCTATAAATTGCACCTATTACAAAAATAATACCTGGTTAAGGTTTGCAAGGGATAAAGAAATGTAATAGCTAAACTGATAATGAAACATGCAATCTCTCTTTAAAGTGTGTTAGTTTATCAGAGACCCAAAAAGGGAAAAAGAATCTTGCCTTCATCTGTAGAGAGGATGACAGTGTGACTGCACAGCCTAGCGAATTTTGCTGCAAGCTCAGGAAAACTGGATGACAGGGTAATTAAAATATGGCTATTGACAGCATTTATACTAGTCCAACATAAATGAAGGGGTGGAGCTTCAGTGTGTCTGAATTCCTTCACCAGATAAACCAGAAGTAGCTAAAGAAAAGTACGTGACAGCACCAAAGTGAATTTAGAAGGCCTCTGATTGTGGTCTTGAGGAGAAGACTTTGAAGCAAAAAGACATTGGAGAGGTGAAAGGTGTGGCAATAACACAGACCAGATTCACAGTGATGAGATGGGACGTGTGGCGAAGTCATGCAGTTTAATGGGGTCATCAGTGTGGAGGGGAACTGACATCTGAGGAACTGGCAGAGGAAATCCATGGATTCAGCCAGCCAGTAAACTCCATCCCAAACTATTAGGAAAGCAGGCACTTGATGTTACCTGCCTGGCAGCCAGGCTTTTGGATGAGTCTGTGCAAGCAAGGGCCACAAGTCTGGAGAATAGCTGAGGCTGCACATTACAAAGGCAGTGGATGGGAAGTTAATCCAGGCAATAGGCAATCTGTTAGTTTAACCTCAGGAGTATGACAAGCGCCTGACTAATTCTGAAGGGAGGAATAAGGACAGATGTAGAGTTTAATAGAAAATGATATAAAGTGTAACAAGGGGGTTACCAAAAATAGATCTGACCTGACTAACTCAATGTAGTTTTTGATAAAAATAGCTGAGGTTCCAGACAAGAACATGCCATGGATCTTATCTATCTTCTCCCTCTCCAGTAATTAGTGAAGGAGTGGGTTAGCAAGAATTAAGAGGGTAAGGAGTAGCCCAAGGATGAGATGCCTACAGATTGCTCTGAAAGCCCTCTCCATAAACAGCTGTAGCTTTTATACTCCAAATGAAGGTCCAGATACCTCCATGTGGATGCATACCTTGGGGACAATGAGATGTGCTGTTTCGTATGTAGCTGTGTGGCAGCCCATCTCTTGCCTACCCTTTGGCCCACAGGAGGTGCAGCTTTGCAGATAGCATGCATCGCTGGGGAAGGAAATATCCAATGGCTAATTAAAATTTCCCAGTGATGACTAAATCCACAACAACCCCACTTAAGCTGTTCCAATGGTTATTAATTAATCTCACCATTACTGTGGCAGGGCTTCAATTGCTGCCTTTCCTCCAGATGGCTGCAAAACATGGCCTTTGCTCTGCCATGGAGGGGAAAGGTGAGCTGTTATGTACCTGGCATGCCTGTGCCATGGTGCCAGCGTTGGGGCTCTCGCCTGCTGCTGTGGGGGGATGAGCTTGCAGGGGGCTTGGCAGGAGGACACCGCTGGAGTGAGCATTGCCAGCGCGTGGGCTGATAAATTGGGTTGGCATCAAATGGGTCAGCACCTCTCCGTGCTTGGCCAGGCCTTCCCTCTGATGTCCTCTCCTCTCCTCTTCCCCTCTGCAGGCTTTCCTGCACACAGGAACTGCAGCCATCACTCCGCTCTGCCTTGGGATTGATTATTTCGCTCTGGCCTCATCCATTAATGACGCACTTGGATTCAAATGCTGTCGCTTTTCACTTCTCTCCCTCTCTCTCTCTTTTTTCCCTTATTCCCCCTATTTTTATGACACATGAAGTCAAGGTTGTCATTATTCTATACTTGCATGGATTAAGCTGCCTTCACCATCTATTAGCCTCCAAGTGATAAGAGCTCACATGCAGGCTCCCTCATTACGTATGCTGCCTCTGCTCGCCTTTCCTGATTACTTCTGGCCCATATTCTAGCTCTAGGAGCCAAATGGCTGTCTCATACAGAAATGTCTCAAAAACGATTTTTTAACATGTTATTTTCAAAAACGGAGGTGTATTTCCTTCCACGCTTGTCTGTCTGTCTTGGCTGCCTCTTCCTGCTTTGACAAACTATTCAAGCTTCCTTTCAAATAGTTATGTTTTCCTTTCTTTCCTGGTAAAATAGTTACATGTGAAGTGAAAGAACCTGATCTACCTTTTGATCTCTTCCTTTTATTTGCACACCTAACACCTCAGATACATTGGAGGGTGGTGGAGTGTTTTACAGTAATTAATGTCCCATCTTCCCACTTAAAAATGCTTCCTGTTATTTATGTGAACGTCCTATCAGTTGGCCTATCAGGCCAGGTTGGACAAGGCCTTAAGCAACCTGGTTTTTGGAAGGTGCCCCTACTCATGGCAGGGGATTGGAACAGGATGATCTTTTAAAGTCCCTTCCAACCCAGACCATTCTCTATGAGTTGCACAGGTGAAATTCTTAGCAACCCTTGAATATGACAATAGACGTAATCGCTGCAGCACACCAGACACGGAGATCGAGTCCTGGAGTGCTCGCTCCATACAGAACAGATTTCCATTAGCTGCTCCTCAGGTGGCATTAGAAGTGCCAGCCGCTGATTTTCCCCTGACTGCCTGCAGGGAGGGATAGGGCTGCACAGGGTCTGGGGTGGAGGGGAGGGGGGGCTGCAAGGGACTCCTTACACGAGAAGCTGCTTGAAAGGACAAGTGTTTTACAGAGAGCACAATGAAAAATATCCTGCACAGCCTGGTGTTTTCTGCAGTTGAAACCTTGGGTGCTTCCCCTCCACCCTGATTTTCTCACCATCCATCAATCCTGATGCCCTTTCAGCCTCTCAGTTTTGCAAAGTCAGCAGCATAGGGAGCCCAAAATGCTCTAAACTGATTTCCATCTTGCTGTCCCTGACAGAGACTTTGTCATCCCAGAGTGCCTGGGTCCATCTGCCCTTTTCTAGGGGATATTATTCCCGTGGGGTACAGATATTTTTATGAATGACAGAGGCAGTGCTGTGGGAACGGGAGGAAGATGCACGTTCTTCCTGCCTCAACAGGGATGTCTGTACAGATGGCATATGTGTGAGCCAGCCCCAGTCAGAAAGCTGCAAAAAAACCTCCTCTCCAGCTTTCTTGCAGACCCCCTTTAGGTAATGGAAGGCTACTCCAAGGTCTCCTCTTAGAGCCTTTGCTTGTCCAGACATGATGTGAAGTAGCCACGTCCCTATTTTCCCAAGGGAAGGCAGCCATTCAGGATAGAGAGAAGTGCTCAGGCACCAAAGAAGCACTGTGTAACTGTCCCAGATCCTTCTGAGCGCCAGACTCACAGCACAGAGAAATACAAGAAACAAGTCTCCAAAATAGCAGTGGGTAACACCAATTGTCCTCCCAGTTCCCATGTTTTCCATGTGGGAATGTATGGCTGCAGCAGATAAGCCCCTGTCTGCAAATGGGGAGGGGCCAGCAGCAAACAAGCTCCTTGGTTTGTGCTCTGCTACCTGTTCTGGACAAAGGATTTAGAAATAGCTTACAGATGCATTGCAAAGGGTCTGGATCATCAGGGATGCAGCAAGGTAATGGAGGAAAGGGTGTTACCAGTATGGGCAGCAGACAGGGAAGGTGCTGCTCTACCAGAAAGGGGAAGCAGTGACCTGCTTCCATGTGTGGGTTACCACACCATGGCAAGTAGCAATCCTTTCCACAGGTGATCATGCAGGGACAGGAGGCAGCCTAGTGCGGTTTTAGGGCACACAGTAGGTAGGATACAGGAGAGGCCCAGGGCTAGGACTTGCCCCAGTTGGGACCAGTACAAGGGCCAGTAAAAGACCTCATGTAGCTTGTACATTTCAACAAGGGAACAAGCCCCCCATCGCTCCCCTGCTCCTTGCAAGGTTGTCAGGTTATGGTTAAGCTGTGCCTGGCAGCACCTCACTTACTCACGTGCACCCTTCTGCATCCACATGGGGCTGCTTCCTGCACACAGAAGCTGTTTCTGTGTCCTTTCCTTGCTGCTGACTGTGGAGCCCTCTTTGATAAGGTCTCTTCCCACCTCTCCTTCCTAAAATGTAGAAACCAGGTATTTCTGTAGTTGTCCCATTCTGCATCCTTTCAGTTCTCTGTCCCCACCAGTGCTACAGAAGGACATGAACCTGTTTCATTTTGAGCTGCATTTTTTTCTGCATCTCCCTGTAAAGCCTCCCTCTCATTTGTTTCTCCACAAGAGGGGAGTGAAAGGGAAGATATCTGTGACTGGTAACACAGCTTCGAACCAAAATGGTTTGTCAGATCTCAGTGTAGCAGCAGAGAGCTGGCTGGACAGATGAAAACTATCTGGACCTAATGACAGATAAAACATACACCTGACGTCAGCGTAAAAACTCTTTTATAAACTCTAATAAAACAGACAAAATGCATTTAGCACTTTTTTGGAACCCCCTCGCTTGCTTAATGCAAATAACTTGCATTCTGGGGTCTGAAATTTTCCTAGCAGCTAAAAAAACCAGACAGCAAATAAACCCAGAATGTAACTGCCAGGCTCACATCAGTTTCTGTTATGTTGGCTCAGTGGGACAAAGACTTCTACCTTTTACTATAAAACTGTCTTCTGCTTTTAGGCATAGAAACAGGAGCCCCACATGGGCAGGAAGGTAAAACACCAGCAGCCTGTGATGCTGCCTCAGCTCCTGCCAGCTGAACATGTTCCAAGTCATGATGCCTGGCAGGAAGGAGGGAAGAAGGGAGGGAGGAGAGGGTCTGTGAGGACCACCTGGCCATCTCTACTGCAACCAGAGCCATGTTTTAATGCTGAGGATTAACGTGGGACTGTGACAAGTGGGAGTGCTTTTCATGTTGAGTAACTGTCTGGGTGAAGCAGTGCATCGATGCTGCACTTCTGCCAAGGACAGTGGGCAATTAGATCATGGTTTATCAGAAGTAAAAGTCAGTTTCCAGATAAGCACAGTGTAACGTGTGGATTAAAGTTGTCAGTTAATTAAAGAGTCCAGGGCTTAAGCCGTGGATAGAGCTGCGTTTAGTGAAGTAAAACTAAGAGATAGTGCTATTCTGATGAGCCATGAGGAGGATAGTGCAGTGCAGGGTGTAGAGATGCTGGTTAATTACCAAAAGTAACTACAAGCACGGTGTTTGAGGGCTCCAGGCTAGGCTCTATACCTGTGTATTGTGAAGCAGACACTGAGGGGCAGACCTTGGATTCAGGGGCAGTTCTTCCCATTCAGGTCCTGATCAGGCTTGCTGCAAGGAGTGATGGAGCAACTAGTCTAGTGGAAGGTGCCCCTGCCCATGACAGAAGGTTGGAACTAGATGATCTTTAAGGTCCCTTCCAACCCAAACCATTCTGTGATTTTATGATTCTAACTAACATGGACCCCAGAGCTTGGCACAACATCTCTAACCCTAGAGAACGTGATGGCCTGGTGGACTGACAGACCTTCCAAGCAGAGATAACGCATTTTATTTGCAACCTCAGTGTCTTCTGTCTCTTTTTAATGAGCAGGAAATATCTGCCTCGACAGGCAGCTCTGGGGCAGAGCTGGCAGCACGCCTGGCCAGCAGGAGCAGCAGACCTCCAGGTGAGCAGCCACTTATGCCATCCCCATAGACAACAGGGAAGAGGGGCAGCAATATTTTATCCACCTGGGGCAGAAAGAAACCCATGGGGAGCCCTGCTTTTGCAGTGAATCACAGTCTCAGTTCACACATCAGAGCCATTCAGCTTTTCATTATAGTTTTGCATTTTTTAAATGAAAGCACTGTGCGACGCGCACTGAAAAAGGCAAACACCACTTTGAAGAGCTCGCATTTGAAGTCAGGATCTCCTGACTCATCCATGCACATTGTACTTAGATGCACTTTAAATCTCGTGGCTTTTCTTGAACAAAAGCAGCACCTTCCTCAGCTGAGCCCTTTGCTTCCATGGGCAGGCGGTACAATTCATCTTAAAGTGAATAAATAAAAATGGATTCCTAATTCTCACTGCTCCTCGATGGCAGTGAACAATCCAAAATGAGGTTAAGTTTGTTTCCAGTTTTCTTTTATGGCAGATTTCTCACAGCAGAGCAATAGCTTGGGTGATCAACCAACCGTGCACAGCAGTACCCTCCAGGATGAGTCATGCCAGCTCTGGCTCTGAAGGAGGTGAAACTCTGCACTGAGTGTAAAAGAAGAGGTTGTAAACTTCACAATGTGAGAGTGGGGGATTTAAATAAAGGTCAAGTCAGATAAAATTCATCTTCCTCTCAATTAGATCATGAAAGCCTCAAGCACCCTGCTAAGTTTCCCACAGCTTACTCCCCCTATTCATCTCCGTAAGTGAGAGCTTTTCCAAGCCACCCTATAGCTCGTGGAACAACACATTACTTCTGAGACTGGCAGACAGTGAAAAGCCACGGTGGATTCAGTAACATTGAAAAATGTTTATTTTGAGCTAAGTATCAAAGAATGATTTAAGTTGGAAAGGACCTCTGGAAGCCATCTGCCTTACCCCCGCTCAGAGCAGGGCCGGCTTCTCAGTTAGACCAGGTTATTCAGTGCCTTGTGCTCTTCATTGGTGACTGTCTCCAAGGATTGTGGTCTCCCAGCCCCATACCTGTTGAGGTGTTTCCTGCCCTGCTTGCTTAGGTAGACAATAAGGACAAGGACCAGCACTGGGTGCATACTGACCTCAGCCTCTAGCTTATTCCCAGGAAGATGTGACACTTGGGGAACATCAAGGCCCCCCTGGCTCTGGCTGTGACATTACAGTCCTTCCTGCATTTGCATTGGGATCTGCAGAGCATCTCTCCTCCTGGGTAGCTTTGCAGCCAGGAAAATCAAGCCATTAGCAGATCCAGCTCACATTTCTCATGCACTTGCACTGCAAAGGTCTCGGTGCCCATTATGAGCATTACAGCAAAACCAATCTGAGGGTGAAAGCTTCAAAAGATTTCCTGCCTAGTCCTCAAAGCTGAAAGACTCCCAAAGACAAAAAATTACCTCTGCACCTCCAGAGAGATTTTAAGTCTTCTGCCAAGGCTGAATACTAAATCCAGAAACTCCAGCCTTACATCAAATGTATGACAGATATGTAGTGTATAGCTTGAACTCTCTGGAAAAAAAAATAAGAAAGGAATTTTGTTGCTGGAGTAGGAAATGGATACTAACCTTTCCCAGCTCTACATCTCTGTCATTTTTTGTTCTTTTTCTGTTTCCTTTACTGTACATTTCAGTATATCTCTATTGCAGACTGAGACTTGTAACTGCCTTCAAGGGGATCCAAAGGCTAACCAGAGGAACAGAGCAGCCACAGTGAATGGTACTGCTACAGAGAGATTGTAGATTTATGAGACAGTTTCTGAAATATTAATCAATCAGGACAATCTCTCCTCCTCACTCATGCAGATATTGCAATTCTCACCTTGGAAAAAGAGGAAACTAGATGTTGTGGTTCAAGCCCAGCCTGTAACTCAGAACCACACAGCCAGTTGCTCACTCCCCTCTTCTTCCTCCTGCCGCTGTTGGAGAGATAGGGAGGAGAATGGAAGGAATGTAACTCCCACAGGTTGAGATAAGAGCAGTCCAGTACCTAAGGTATAACACAAAACCACTGCTGCTACCACCAATAATAATAATGATAAGGGAAATAACAAGGGAAGAGAATACAACTGCTCACCACCCGCCAACCGATACCCAGCCTGACCAAGCAGTGATCTCACCCTTCCAGGTAACTTCCCCCAGTTTATATACAGAGCATGATGTGCTGTGGTATGGAATACCTCTTTGGTTAGTTTGGGTCAGGTGTCCTGTCTCTGCTTCCTCCTGGCTTCCCCTCCTCCCTGGCAGCACATGAGTCCTCGGTCAGACTAAACATTACTGAGCAGGAACTAAAAACATTGGTGTTATCAGCACTATTCCCAGGCTGAAAGTCAAAAACACAGCACTGCACCAGCTACTAAGGAGAAGAAAAGTGACCGCTACTGCTGAACCCAGGACACTAGGAAACATAGAACTTCTTTAAAACCATTCAGAATTCCTTGCAAAGCCAAGGATTGGTTGGGGTTGCCCACCTCCACACAGGACAGAAAAACAGCAGTGTAAGTCAGCATTAACATAGATAAAAATCTCCCATGGTGGTTAGCAGAGATTTTTCTCCTTTATTATTTGCTGCGTATGCTCATTCTTTAAATTGACTGTGTTCATTAATACTGTGCAATGGCAGAGCTAGAAAACCTGTGAGAAGAAGTGGGAGGAGGAACAAGTATTTACAGGGATTTCAACCCACCAAGGAGACCACTGAACAACATAAAGAAGAAACAGTCCATGTAAAAAAATGTGAAAGATTACCATGGGAGGGGTAGGAAGTGAATAATTATTTCTGAAGTCTGGTTGCTACAATAAAAAGGAGGGAAAGGGAAAAAAAAAGGAGATTAAACTGGATTTGCTTTTCCAGTCACGTATGAAAAATGAAAAATTGCATTTGGAGCTGTTGCAAAATGCTTCACTGCATCCAAAATAAGACATTTCATTTGTTGAATGATGTCACCCTTTTTAACCCTTTAAAAGGTGGCCTATTTTTGAGCAGAAACAAATACACAGAAAATTCTTCGAACTGCATTTTACATGCTTATACATGTTTATTGAATCCTTCCCCAAAAGCAACTCTCAGGCATACTCAACAAAGGCCTGGAAAGGAGGGTGAAGACATTATTTTGTGGATATTTAACACAAAGGGTTTTTAACACCCTGTATGAAGTGGCCAAAGCCCAAGCTGCTGAAGGAAAAGAGAATGTTGTGGGTCATGCTTCAGACCCATGAAGTCATGGGGCTCATTTCCAAGCATGCACTGTGCTCTAGTGGGTCCCAGGAGCATGAAACGAGAAACTTCATATGAACTCATTAATATTGAAGTGACATAGACAGAGTAAGGAGCGGAAATGCCTGTGTCACTGTCCACTTTTGGTACAGATGAGCATGCCAGAGACTCCTTCCAGTCCAAGTTTTTATCTTGACAGATGTCTAAAATATGTAAGAGCTAAACTTAGCCTGCCCCATGTGGCACGGTAATTTATGGGAGTTCAGGTTTATTGGATTAACATTGCAGTAACAAATAATGCAGTGAAACAGCAAGTACCATGGGGCTGGGGGCCTCAGAGACAGAGGTGGTTAAAATAAGTAAGGCATGAGAAAAATAAATTATTTTTGTTCTTGCTTTCTCTTGAAAAGGGGAAAAATATTAGGTAGAAATAGTGAATATTATTGATATCTTGATGGCATTAACAAAGGGGAACCAGCCATGCACTGTCTATAGACAACAATCAAGCTGTCCTTGGGGAAAAGCAGGTGGAAGAACAGTAGAAGAGGGAGAACAGCAGCTGTGTGTGCTTGCCGTAAGGTCCACCTCCTATGCCAGTGCCTCTGGAGATGCTGGTACAGGACAGTCCCCTGTTGTCACTTGGCAGTGAGTCTGGAAGGGATGTCTTTAGTTTTGTTCTAGCCCTTCCCCTCTTCCCCAGAGGCTAAGGCTCTGTGTGCTACTCTGAATACAGCTTTTTTTGTTATCACGTTTTTTGTTATTCTAGTTGGATAAATCATTGCAGTCTCTAAATACCATCAATAACAGATGGGGGGCGGGGGGGATGGGAGCAGAAGAGGGGAGAATAAAACAGGAGAGAAACTATAAGGGAATGTTGTCAAAAAAACCAAACAGAAAGCACAAATGTGTGCCCAGCCTGCCATAGTGCAGGAGAGACCTCCCGGCACCAGACCTGCCACCAGCAACCTCATCTTCCCTGTGTACCTCTCTCTGCTTGATGGCCAGCTGTGGCCCCCCTGATCTTCCTCTAGTGAAAGACTGAGCTTTAAAGCTGGTCTGACTCCATGGGATGACATGATTACTCATGAGGGGTCAAGGCATGTGAGTCTAAGGCATGTGAGGGGATTATGTCATCAGCCTCTGAAGAGGAAAGGCACCAGCAACTGTATTATTGTGGTTCTGGGATAGGAGGAATCCAGTATACACATTTCCATCTTGGCTGTGGCTACTGTCCACCATAGCGTAATGGTCTCCTTTGTTTTAGTTTTTAAATCATAATGGACCTCGGTCTAATAAATGAAGAAAAATGAAAACACATTAGCAAAAATGGATGCAGAATGAAAATCCTGAAAAATAGCTTTAATGGGATAAATTGACTCCAGGAGTCCCTTAATGTCTTTAATACCACCCTGCAGCATGATGGGGAAGAAGTGATTTAGCAGTGCTTGCAGGTATGTTTGATTCAAACGCCTCTATGCATTGGTAGGCGCTCTTTTGTGAGAAGGGCACGTAAACCAAAGTGCAACTGAAACACCAGGACTCACTGCTCTTCCCTGCAAAGATCGGAAAAGTGACTGGATGCCTGGAGCCAGGCACATCTATTGCCTAGTTTCACTAGGGCTCCCTCTTTTCTTCCCAGCTGTTTGGCTGATGAACTAGGATTAGGTCACCAACTGTCTCTCATGTTTTCCTGGTGTGCTTCAGCAAGACTGTCAGACTCAGCTGGCACTGGACATGGGATGGAAACCAAAAGGGTGGAGGGAACCTGCCCCAAGAAGCCAGGCTTTCTGGATATTGTGTCTAGTCTCACTAGCCATAGTGACAAGAGTAGGATCTCTGAAGTAAACTGAATGTTTAGGTCAGACACTCCAGTTTTACCCCAAAGCATGCCCTGGCTGGGTGAGGGCTACCAGGCAGCACACGTAGCCAGCCAGCTCCAGGGTTTGCACCCTGCCCAGCTGGAGAAGGAACGTTCCCTGCACCAGGGACCTGGTTTCCCTTTACACATGTCTCGCTGTGCAGCCCATACAAGGGCAGAGTTTCACCTGGGGCTTTCCTCTTCCAGCCCTCTAAAGCACACAGGGAGAGCCTGGATCATCCCTTGTCCCATCCAGGGTCACTGCCTGCTTCTGACCATGCTGTTTTGTAAACACTTACTTCAGTAGCTGCTTTTCCATTGCTCTTTAAACCAGTCAGAAAAGAAGATGCTGGTAGTTGATCTATCCAGAAATGTTCCAGCACTCCACACTTGCTGGTATGGTTAAAACAGCGGCTGCTGCTCCTTGACAGTTATACCAGTGTGAAAGTGCATCCAGCAAACACCACTCATTTCTGCTTGGGGAAGAATAACCTATCGGCAGGTAGCAGGTTTCTTTTGCCTGTGGCATTTGGGCTTTTGCTGAGATGGTGGCCCCTGCAGAAAGCCCACCTGAACCTGAGGGTAGTGCAGGGCCGCTCCTAACACCAGCAGGAGATGAATGCAGACACTCCATTGACCATTCCCTCTGAAAACATTTTAGCTTTAGGCGTCAAAGGCTAATGATAACTCTGGTGAGCCACACAGTGAGCTTGTTAAGGAAAATCTACTGGTGATCCATAGGCCTTTGCTCACCTCTGGCACCCTCCAGACTCATTTGTCCTTTTGTGGTGATGGTGGCACTGTGCATCCCCTCTCACAGAGCTACAGGGTGAGAGGATTGTGGCTGCCTCTGAGCATCACTATGGCTGAGCAAAGTGATGAAGCCTTTGATAAAACCCAGGTTGTGGGTAGGTGCAGGCAAGCAGTGGGTTTGAGAAAGGTGGGCAAAGGGAGGGGGGTCCTGCTGCAGAGGACAGATAATTATCAGAACAGTGAGGTACGAGCTCATGCAAACTTGTGCCACCATCTCCCCTAACTCTGGCACTTCTAGGGGAAGATCTCAGAGCTCACCTTTGCTGTTTATCACTAAGAACCAAGAAAACACATTTGCCCCACACTGGACAGTTCATAAAATGCACTAGTGGGAGATGCCCCTGCCCATGTCAGGCATGTGGGAACTAGATGATCTTTAAGGCCCCTTCTAATCCAAACCATTCTGTGATTCTATGATTCTGTGAAATGTTGTGGCTCCTTTTACTGGGTTCAGCAGTAGCAGTCATTTTTTCTCCTTTTTAGTAGCTGGTGCAGTGCTGTGGTTTTGACTTTCAGCCTGGGAACAGCGCTGATAACACCGGTGTTTTCAGTTACTGCTCAAATATTTAGTCCTGACCAAGGACTTTGTGAGTCTCATGCCCTGCCAGGGAGGAGGGGAAGCCTGGAAGAAGCAGAGACAGGACACCTGAGCCGAACTAACCAAAGAGGTATTCCATACCACAGCACATCACGCCCAGGATGCAACTGAGAGTTACCCGGAAGGGCTAGTTCACTACTCGGTCAGGCTGGGTTTTGATGGGTGGTATTGTATTCTCTCCCCTTGTTATTTCCCTTATCATTATTATTGGTGGTAGCAGCAGTGATTTGTGTTATACCTTAGTTATTGGGCTGTTCTTATCTCAGCCCATGGAAGTTACATTCTTTCGATTCTCCTGCCCATCCCTTCAGGAGCAGGGGGAAGAAGAAAGTGGGGGTGAGGAGTGACCAAGTGATACTGCATGGCTGACTGAGTTTAAACCACAACACTCCTGCAGAACTGACACCTGTCTGTCAAGGGAGGCTGCCCTCCTGTCTACCTGGCTTAGGGCAGCCGCCTCACCTTCCCACCAGCCCCAGGATGGCACACAGAGGGATGTACTCACTCTCTGCCCTTCTCCCAGGCCTGTAGAGTTTCCTCTGCAGAATTAACCAGGATTTATAAAGCTCTCAATAGACAAATTGCTTTAGGAAGCCGGGCACAGTAATTGGTTGTCAGTGAGTAATCACTGCCTGATTACAGAGTAGCGGTTGCACAGGTATGAATCAGAACCCACAGTTGTCAGACCGTTGCTTGAAACCTTCCCCAAAACCAGGGCTTCTTTTCCGGTTTGATAAAGTGGAGCCATTGTGAACCAGTGACAGTTTGCTCCTTACATTCATTGGGAGAAAACATAATTATGGTGCATTCAAGGTAAGTAGAGAAGGATCAATATGCAGAAAAAGAAATAATTATATACAAACGCACAACCCCTGTGAGGAGAGGTGTTTTGGAAATTTCAGGGAGGAGGAGAAGAACAGGCCATTTCAGTTTCATAAATCTGTCTGATATCAGCATCTACAAATGAGTTTCTGTTTCCAGATGAAGCCCCTTGAAACAGAATGCCTTTGACCCTGACCTGGGGATCCACAAAGGAGTATGGAGACACCATCCTCTCCTCCTCTGCAGGGAAGTTTCACTGCCTCTTTCTGATTCTTAGCACTGTACTGGGAGGGCTGATGGTGTCAACCCAACATTTCCCTGAAAGCATCTCCCAGTTTCCAAAGCTGAGCTTCCAAACCATGGGCTCTCGATTCCCGCTGGGGATCCTGGGCAAGGGGAGAGCAGCCCCCATCAGTGACTTCACAGAGCAGTTTGGTGACTGCTTGGAAATCAAATGCACCCCTGGCTATGGCAGACGTTGATGGGCAAAGCTTATTGTCTGCCTGCCCAGGGAAGTGACGCACAAGGTAGGAAGTAGCCCCTCAAAGAGCAAGAGCCATCCCCGACCCAGCCAGCTTCTGCCTCCAGTTTGAAAGCTGGGCAAGCTGGCAGTGGGAGGCAAATGGGAGAGTTCATGGCTTGGTCTCTTAGGGGATGTTTCCTCCCAGAAAGGTAGGAAGGAGTAGTCATGGTTGTCTAATTCCTCATAGAGATACAGAGAAAGTGATGTTTCAGAGAGACCTACCTCATGTGTAGGTAGAGCTAGATATTTGAGTGCTAAACTGGACTGCTTTCAGGACTTCTGCAAGTGCACAGAGAAGAGATAGTCAAGGGAGACATGTACTATAAAATGCATTTTAGGAACACTTCTCCATTCAAACATTAACTACAAATGCTAAAGTGAACATGTTAGCTCCCTGCTTTAATTTTTAAAACCACACAAAATTCTCCACCTGTTAAAAATAAAGCCCTTCTTGTGACCTCATTTGCAGATCTTTGTGCTTGCCATCCTGGAATTACCATCGAGGAGCTCTGTAACAGCTAATAAAGTTTTAATCCTCCAGTACTTGGCGTATATGTACTTAATGAATGTTTGCACATACATGTGACTCTGTCAACTGAAAGCAGAAATACTCAACTCCTGTACACACGCATACGTGTTAATCAGTGCTATGACTTATTGCATTGGGCCATTATAGAGTGTCTGTACTCCAAATCTGAGTCGTATGACTTATTAATTGACAGATGTGGGGATCAGACAGTCAGCTCTTCATCACGCAGCCTAATGTGCTGTCAGTAACCGGTGCTTCGTGATGCAGTGCTAATATTCCCACCTGTCCTGGGTTCAGCAGTAGCAGTCATTTTTCTCCTTCTCAGTAGCTGGTGCAGTGCTGTGGTTTTGACTTTCAGCCTTGGAACAGCACAGATAACACAGATGTTTTCAGTTGCTGCTCAGTAATGTTTAGTCTGACCAAAGACTTTGTGAGTCTCATGCTCTGCCAGGCAGGAGGGGAAGCTGGGAGGAAGCAGAAACAGAACACGTGACCCAAACTAACCAAAGAGGTATTCCATACCACAGCACATCATGTCCACTATGTAAACTGAGGGCAGTTACCTGGAAGGGCTAGATCCCTGCTTGGTTGGGCTGGGTATTGGTTGGTGGGTGGTGAGCATTCTCTTCCTTTGTTATTTCCCTTATCATTATTATTACTGGTGGCAGCAGTAGTGGTTTGTGTTATACCTTAGTTACCCGACTGTTCTTATCTCAACACATGGGACTTGCATTCTTTCGATTCTCTTCCCCATCCCTCCAGGAATGGGGAGAGGAAAGGGGGGAAGTGAGTTAACAGCTGCGTGGTACTGAGTTACTGATTGAGCTTAAACCACAACACCACTAAAATCCGTATTCAGTTCCTCTCTCTTTTGAAGGTGCCAGCTCCATAACTGCTATTTCAATACTTCTCCAGCAGACAAGCAAGAGGAGAATCTTATAGCTAAGTTTTAACCAGTAATATATTTCTTCATGGAAATTCTTGTTTTGCACAAGTTGGTTGTTTTTTTCCATACTAAGGGCCTTGATAACATTTCTTTCATGTGTGGATACCAAAAACTGGGCTTTAAAGCTAATGTAGTGTCTGAAAATAAGTAACTTGTTTTTCATAATACCTCAGTCCTGGGAAATTTCTGTTGAAGCTGGTGGCTATACCTCCAAAATTCAGGTAATTTATTAGGCAATGGAGCTAATGAAGACTGTCTTCCTATGAATTTTGTTATGCAGTCTCACACCTCCTGTCAAAGTAATCACAGTTCACCCTTATTTCTATCCCCTATCTAAATCTGTCTTTACCACAGTGTACCTAGCAAAAGACAAGTGTGCTTTTACTAGGCGACATATGCGTGGACTCGTCAGTGAGGCTTGGGTTCCAAATGACACACACACCAGCATTGCTACCTTTGCTTCACATTGCCAGTGACCCCACTTTGAGGACCTGTCTTGTTCACACAGCCACAGACCTTCCTAAAGCATGTAGGAGCTTCATTCCTTCAAGAGAGGCATTTCTGCAGTTCTGCCAGGTTTGATTAAGCCTGGTTAATGAATTAAAGCAGGAATAGAGAAAGTATGGTTGGTATAGCCTTCTTTTTCTTTGGAAACTAGTCAAAAACCTGTCACTGGTTGACGCAAGCTGGGCTTAGCTGCTGCCTGGCAAGAGCACAAAGAGTCACTGGAGCCAGCTGTCACCCATCAGTTGGAGTATGACAGCGGATGTCATCTGGTCCCCTTGGTAGCCTAAGAAGGTTAGAGGCTTGCTTTTAAAAGTTAACATCCACAAAGGCACATCTGAGCACACTGTTAGTGATAGCAGAAGTTCTTCCAGTAAACTCCCTGCCAAAACAAGGCGAGCAATAAGCTCAAGCAAACTGCAGAAACCTCTGATTCTTCCACAACACAGAGTTTATTCTCTCCTGAAGGTCTTACGCCATTCAGTCCAGTATGTTTCTTCTTGTCCTTCCCCTCTCCTTTACAGGGCAGCTAATGGGGTGACCAGAAATCAGAGATTAATTGATTTCACCCCATTTCATGGCTTCATGGCTCTGTTCTCTTCCCTTATCATTCTACAAGAGCCTCAAAATATGGGACAGTGATCACAGTAACACAGGATCATGAGTGGGGAACTTAAGCCTCCCTTTTTCAGAAGATGAAGAAATGCATCCTGAAAAGAGGTGTGCAACTCTGAAAATGTCTGTAAAACAATAACTTCCAAATCAGGCAGCATTAATATGTGTTCCCACTCTGGGGCCTCTGAGGAGTTACTAAATACAATTTCCCAGACTCCTTCAAATGTCAGTTCATTACAGCCTGTGCAAATAGGAAGGCAGACCATGGGATCTGTGTTTTGCTATAACTATTTTTATATTAAATCTATAAAATGTATAAAGGAGCATTAGGCCCTGTTATTCTCTCTCTTTTCTTTTTTTTTCTCTTCCCCCACAGCTGCCCAATCTCTTTTTGAAAAGGATCATTCAAAAGCAGCCAAATAATAAAGGCTAGATGAGGACATTCCAATCCCTCCTTATCCACTTTAAAATACAATATTTCAAAGGCAATTCTAGAGTGCTTCTTTTGGCAGCTACAACTAGAGCCACAGTAGAGATCTTTCAGTGGGTCAGCCTGATGGATGGTCCCTTATATCAATAAAACATCTGTCCCCATTAGGAGTGGGAGTCATCTGAGCAGCCCAAGGAGACTTTAAAGGAATAATTAGAGACTTTGAGAGCAGATTTAGGAACCTTTCGAGGGCTACCTAGTCTGTGTCCACTGATGGTTCCTAGAAAATTGGTCTCCCTTAAGATTTCCTGGCTGGGTAGAGACTTAAAATTTAATTTTATTTAATAACAGCCCCACAGAGTAATTGTTTGCACATGCATGGACATGCTGAGATGGATGTGGTTATTTGGCTCATTTGATTGTCTTTGTGCCAGGGATCTGGCAATAGGACCTTCTGTGTCAAGCGGCATCTAATCTCCCGTAAAACCTAACACTTCTGGCTCAAACACTCAAGCTCTCAAGTTTTAAACACTGTTCCTTGCCAGTTGTACAAGAGGTGTGTGATCTTCTGCGTGCTTGCAAAGAAAGGCCATGAGTTGTCTGACCAGCTCTGTCGTACTAACACTTGCCCTGCCATCCCGCACTTTGAAAACTGGAGCAATGTTGGCAACTCAGCAATGCAAGCACAGGGCTCCTCACATCTGGTGGCTTCCTCCAGAAACCACTTGCTGGGTATAAGTCTGGGTCTCAACTTTCACAGTTTAAAAAAATAAAGGAGGTTGGAAGAGAAAGTCTTTCTGATGGCAGAGAAAAGCTTGAAAATACTGATGTTGTTACATCCAAAGACAAATAAAATCAACCCAGAAATACTTACTTTCAAAAGTTCATAAATTGTAAGTGACTGTCATGGTTCTGGGGTTCAGATTTGGGCTTACAAGTCCTTTGAAAGTGTTGAGGACTATGTGGCCAAATAATGCACCACTTGACCATGCTGCTGTCACCTTGGGTTGTGATTGACTATGTGGATACAGCCTAGTGCCTTTGTGCTATCACATCTCTTCCAGGCTTTAACAAGAGCTCCATGAAAATGGGGAGTTTCACCATCTCTAAAGTATGCAGGAAAAAAGGTAGAAGACATGGTTTCAAGGCCAGTTTGAACTAATTTAAGTCTGAAATGCTGCAGAAAAATGTGGCTTTGCCTTCAGGCACCTGATCTCATTGAAAACCAATGTTTTCTCAGCAGATGAGAACTGGTATTCCAAAACAGATTGCTGGACTGGTTTTCTGCTTAGACTCGCCAAAGGCTGGCTGAGTGCTGTTGCTGGCATGAGGGAGAGGAAAGGAGCACGTGGCTGGGAAGGTGGACAGAGCTGTTCCTTTCTCCAGAAGTAGGGACTGTGATGTTGCAAGGACTGCCAACCGGTCCCAATGGCTGGTTGTAATCACAGCCAGAGAAGCTGGCTTTGGTCACCAGAACCCAAGAATAGCCCATGAACAATAGACCATATCTCTGGTTTCCCTAGGAGACAAGCACGGGTCAGAGGAGAAAGTAGCCTTCATGCCTTTTCTCCTGATTTCTCCAAGTTCTCAGCTAAGTCATTAGAAATAAACAAATAAATGAATGAATATCTGGAGACTCTTCTGTTCCCTCTACGTAATCAACAAAATGTTACATGCTTCCCCACTGACGAGCATTTAACTGTCCTGTCTCTTAGCTGCAGCCTGCTAATCGGGATCACGAGGCCCACATGTGCTGCCAAGAAGAAAACTCCAGCACTGGTTCTTTCCAAATTACCACAGGTGCCTGATTTGTGTGTAAATGCTTTCAGGATTGTTTTTAAATGTTCTGTCTTGTTAGGTTTTTGCTCTTCCAGATAATAATCCTATGGACTGGATGGCCACATGTTGGCCTTTAAAGGTGGGAGAGTCATCAGCAGGAGATCTGAATGCTGTTCCACTGCTCCTTATCAAATTGGGTTGTAAGGAAACTAAACAGCCTTCATGATCTAGCTTTGTGAGTTAGTTTCTTTCTTGTTCTCATTTGTAAGCCAGAATGAATTACTGCATTTCACTCTCCTTTTACGTGGCTGGTGATAATTTTTTTATTAGTTGCAAGAACAAACCAAATTTGTGATTATTAATGTTGGTAGAAATCTCAGTGTGCTCCCAGACGTACTTTGTGCTATTTTTTAAGATAGGAAACAAGTGACTACAGCAATGATTGCAAGTATTATTTTACTCTTTCACACAGCTGGAGAATTCAGTGTCCATGGCTGTGGTCTCATTCTCTTTTCCTGCTGAAAGTTCTTCCAGTTCAGTACATTCCAGTGGGAATCAGGACAATGAGCTCGTGTCCCTCCTAAGGTTAATATGTCCAGTGTTTCTTTTACGTATGCAGCATTGTTACTCTGATTTCACAATCAATCAGACACAAAAATGTTAGGTAGCTTGCCAGGGGAAGAAAGGGATTTGAAAGGAGGACAAGAAACTCAGATAATTTAAAAAAAATAAAAATAAAAATTAAAAAAAAACCAAACAAAAAAAAAACCCAACCCAGGAAATATAGGGAATGAAGGAAAATATATCATTAAGTGTATTCAAAAAATCAAGGAATGGCCAGCTAATAAATGTCACTTGCAGTTCTCATACATGAGTCATCTCTAAGCTCTGTCCTCATCTGTAAATGGAAGCAAAACCCAAAATCTTACATTTGTATAAATCTTTTTTACATAGTCAGGACCTGAATCATCCTGACAAAGTTTAGCCAGGAGGCAGAGATGCCCAGTTTACAAGTGTAAAGGGTGAAGGCTTCTGGTACGGCTGAAGCCACAGCACTGAATCACTGAAGCAGAAAGGATGGGCTAGCTCTTGTCCTGTCCTGTCCTGTCCTGCTAGTGTCCCATCCTGCTGCCCTCACCCATCTCATCTCAACTCATGTGAATGGCTTCAAATGAACCCAGAGGAGAAAACAAGACCTATTTGCTGCTGGTTTTGTGAGCTGAACTGGTTCTCCAAGGGGTCAAGCCAGTGCCAGAGACGATGCAAGAGGAGGAGTCCGGAGAAGGCAGCTGCGGGGATGGGTTGATCCCAGCAAAGTGCTGCCCCTCTGCAGCTGCAACTGCATAGAGATGGTGCATCAGCTGGGCTGCCCTAGTGTCAGCAATGGGGGAGGACACAAACACCCCCAGAGGGCACTTCAGCCCACCTCTGCTCCCTCGTGTTAGCCCTTGTTTTCTCCACTGGCAATAAGGCAGACCAAGTCACCTCCAGCACTAGCTCTGGCACTTCAGTGGAGGGCCTGAAGAGAGGCTGGCTGAAATCAGACCTCAGCCTGTTCACAGCAAGAGCGCTCTGTTGCAGTACAACTTCAACTGATACCAGGCATGCTCTAGTAATCTGAAAATCAACCACTTCTTCCACAAGGAGAGGTTTGCAGTGCAGTTAGACACAAACAAGCCCTCAGAAGTGGATGCCGGCAGTTCCGTCCAACTACCCTTGCAAGTACTCTTGAATTAGTTACCTTATAGCTGCATCAAAGCCATTCAAATATTGGTTATCAAGTGTAAAAAGGTTTCCACTTGACAACTTTGCCTCCTAAACAGATACACAGCCTGAGTGCCAGGATGAGACTGAAAGGCTCCCCGACATACTTGTGCTGGGAGGGAGAATGTGCTTCATGCAGGTTTGTCTTTGGTGCAGTGAGATGCCAAACATGGCAATATAACTGCTCTGCTTAGTAGCTGGCCCCTGTAATACTAAATCTTGGCTCACAGTATCCATGAAGCTGTTTTGAGTCCTAACTGAAGCCTGGTGCAGGCATTAGTGGTGTACATGCATTACAGATGCCTGTGTGAACACGTCTGGGTAACAGAAACAACTCATGCCAAGAGCCACCCAGCTTCAGAATCCTGGACTTCCCTACCCATAACTTCAGAGAAAAACAGAGGAAAGGGGAAGAAAATTAGAGAAAGAGAAGTGGGAGTTTTCATTAGCAGCACGAACTTTCACAGCGATTTTATCATACGACAGAAACCACAGCGCAGTCATTGGGTGGCTGTGAGTTAAGACAATATTGGACTCAACCGACAGCTAATTAAGTTCTTAGAAAACCACAACTGCAGGAAGCCAGACACTTATTAAATAGATCACATTTTTCTTTGCTCACGTATTTTTGGTACCTGTCATCTCCAGTTCCACTACACACACACACCCCTTTTCTTTTCCATTTCTCAGCACGTGGACTGTCCAGATACACAACACACTTCTCAGCAGCAAAAACCTCACACCACATGGGGTCAATGGCCATTAGGCCCTTTGTAAATAATTTAATGTTTCTCTTCAGGAATACTGCCCTGCTGCCTGTGTGTGGGAGGTATTTTTCCAAGACAATGAAGCTCTGCTGCTGCTGAGCACTCCCACTGTGCTGAGGAAGGTACACAGCACCTCACACACAAACACCCAGCTGCCATGAAGGAAAGCTGGGCTCAGTGAAGAGCAGCCTCTGGACTGGACAGCACAGGTATTTCCTTACCATGAGCCTGGCATGTACCCAACCTCCGTGTGCTGCCTCCCAGGACACCCAGGACACGTGGATTCTTGCTGTGGGGGTACATCAACCTCCCCTGCTTGTGAAGTGAAGCTGCCTCAAAGGCAGCACCTTGTGCACACAGATCCTAAAGCAGAACTAAATATATCCACCACATGAACACTCAAGTGGGCAAGCTGTTGCTACCTGAGATGAGGATCTGATCTAGTGCTTGGGCATAAAGCCATGTGCCTGTAATGCTGCAATTCTTGTGGGGTGTCTTTTGAGGTCTTTGTTCATCAAGTACAATTCAAGGAGCTCTGTGTTTCAGCAGCAGCAGCAGCCCAGATCTCCAGGGGCTGTTTCTTCATGAGATCTATTAACATACTGCAAAACCCTTTTGCGCAGCTGGTGTGGTTGAGATGTGTCTAACATCTGATGCCAGTAGCTGTTCAGTGGAGTTTCCCCCTTTCTAAGAGGAAAAAGAAAAGAGTTTCTGTTAGACGTGCAGAGAAAAGCCTTCCCTGGCCAGCTGCACAGTGCAGGACTCTGTTTGGTACACATGGTTATCTGCTTTGTAATGCATATTTACTGCAAATGCGACGGTGTGCTCTGTTTATAAAATACCTGCAGAAGGCTGCACCCAAGCACAGCTGCCTGCAGCCATGCTGGGTGCCTGCTATGCCTATTGTGTGCAGGCTGCCTTATGGCTTCCCTGGGCCCCTGACCTATTTGGAAGTGATAAGCAGCCCCTCCATTATCACTGCTGTTTCACAGGCACCGAAGGATAACAGTGGATGCTCCTGCGCTGACAAGGAGCTGCAGCAGAGCAGCTTTGCATAATGATGGCAGAAGGTGAACATATGGGAAAGATAATCAGTGATGGTGAGTGGAGTCAACACAACCAAAACACAGGACACCCCCAAAGCTCACTGTGAATGCAGCAGGAACAGATGTGTTGGGTATCTGGCTCCCCAGTGCCTTAGCTTTCTCAGGGTACTGCTTACATCCATCACAAGATGTAACACATATTCATCTGTATGCAAAACTGAGGCTGAGTTTAGGAGAAACAAAGGAGACAGCTGTGGATTGCAGCAGGTTACAGAAGTGTAAAACCCCACACGGTGAGGGGAGTGGGGTCTTGTGCATGCACTGGGAATCAGCAGGCAGTGTTGGCAGGGAGGGAGAGGCTTGTGGATTTTGCTCACCCCTCCAAGAAATGGAAGGTGTCCTGTACAACATACCCCTGCACAGCATGGGTATGGGGCAGGACAGGGAGGGCATGCATGTGGTATTTTTTTAACCTGGTTTTGAAATCATAGTGAGCAAAAGATGTTGTTGTCATGGCTTCAGCAACAGCAGCTCGCCAAGCAGAACCCCTGTGACTTGGTTAACCCGTGTCCCTATCCTGCATAGCTGGCTGAGGCACAGAAAGGGTGAAATTACCAGGAGACCTGGGATATGGAAAACATATGCCTATCTGCAAGTCATAGAATCACAGAATGGTTAGGGTTGGAAAGGACCTTGAGATCATCTAGTTCCAACCCCTGCACTGGGCAGGGTACTGGAGAAAGTGGAGGTTTTTTTCCAGAGTGACAAATCTGTGAGGGGCCCTGAGGAGCAGGTCCCTGGGTTTAGCGTGAGATTAGAGCACAAGCTGTGGAGTGCCCAGGCCCATGCTCCACAGCTGACCCTCCAGCTCGCATTCAGACCTAGTCTGGGGTTGTTTAGAGTAGAATTTGGTTTCAGTCTCCAATTCAGCGTTCTGATGCACAGACATGGCAGTAATCTGAAGTTCTGGAGTGTGTGCTGCTCTGGGAGCATACAGCCTTCATTTCCTGAGGCAGGGGTCAGTCATGGGGGCTATTGTTGACATGGGGTCTAGTGTCTGGCAGTTAAGACAAATGATGCTGTGTGCTTTACCAAACCCAGTAGATGAATTTAAGTATTTCCAAAGTAAAAGCTGGATAACCATCAGCCTCTAGAAAATGCCCTCTGATACATAACTACCTTGATGCTCAGCTCTGTGCAATGCAGGAGCAGTTCTTAGGCACGCTTCATGACTCTGGATGCTCTCCAGTCTATCAGAGGCAGTGATGGCTCAAACTATTTGCCAAGCCTCTGCGACATGTTCTACTTTATCTGTTCTGAAGGTACTTTCTTTATGAGAAGGTACATGATGTTTTTCATGCTCCATGTGGCAGATAGCAATGACTGGGCCAGATGAGCGAAATTATTTGCATGCAATTGAGGTACACTAGATAAGGCTTGTGCAAATAAAGGGTCACCAGGCTCGGCTGGATGGGGATAAAGCTGCCAGCCTCTTCTCAAGGCTCTGTCAGAACAGCCCAGTTCAAACCCAATGCGGTAGATGCTGCGGATTCATGGCATATTCATAGAGTGTTGTATGAGCCTGATGGGTGTGATTTGTATCTTTACGAGTTTGTTAGCAATTGTGCTCCTGCCAAGATGGGTGAGATGGAAGGAGCGCTTTGTGCCGAAACTCTGGGCGGTGCTGAAACACCACTGGCAGCAGTCGTTGGGAAACTGTGGGCCCTAGTCCCAGGAAATGGACAGAGTTCCATCTATGTCCCTATCAGACAAGAGACCTGAAGCTGTACAACGCAACAGCAAGACCTGTCTCCCTGACAGAGATGGGCACCAGGCTATGGCCAGCGGAGGGGCTCCAAGAGGGGTTGCACAAGAACCCTGAGCTAACCTGGTTTCTGGGGATGTGACAGCCTGGAGATGGGCTTGGAGAGGAAGGATGTCCTTTTAAATGTAAGCAGAAGAGGTACAGCCCAGCCCTTGGGGGGACACGATGACAGGCTTCCCAGCTCCCAGTACTTCATAAGAATATAGACCCAAAGGGAGGTAGCACACGCAGAATATTTGGAAAACTTTCATACCATGTTGAAGGTTACAATACAATAACTCAGTATTTAAATTGTCACTTTCAAATTGGATTTCGTTTTAGATCATTTAAAAATTGTGTTTCTTCTGTAGTGAGTAAGCAGGCATGACATAGCAGGACAAATGAGTCCAAACTCCTGTCACTAATAGCTTACAGAAACGGTCAAAGTTTAAAACAAACAACTGAAGTCAAATATGTGCATTCATTCCTAGCAACTCCCCTAAAATAGTATGCATTTTCTTAAAGGAGAATCACTTGTTTAATCAACTCAGCTCTCTTTTTCTTTTGAATGCTTTCTCTTTCCAGCAGTAACTCATCTTGTTTGGTGGCTTATTAGTATTTTTTTCTGGGTGAAAATGGTCTCCTAGGTTTCCTTGTGTACATTACAGAGGGGATGTACATAAGGTGGTGTAAAATGGCGGGAAAGCACACTTTTAAAAGTAGGTTCTGTACGTAAATATTTTAATAAGGGATATTATTTTTAAAGGGTGGAAGACTGTCCACAGGCCTTTGCTTATGCCCAAATCTGTAGTCAGAAGTCTTAGAAAGAAATCACCAACCGCTACCTTGTTTGATATTTTCCCTCACTTTTTAAAATTATCTGTTTTAAAATATATTACAATAGCTGATTCTAGAGGAAATAATGAATACATTTAGCATGAGAAACTGCATGCAGTCACAGCTGTAAGCAAGAAACAGCTATTTACAGATCCCTGCACACATCTGTACTTCATTCCACTACATTTCACGTACACAAAAGCCAAGTTAAACAGCAAAGACGTCGGAAAAATCCCAAACCCAAAAAACCCACCCATTTACCCACAGTAGGATTGAAAACTGTTTAACTAGATCAGCCTAATGGTTTATCCACTTGAGCTGTTCAATTCACAACTGCAACTGCCTTTTTCAAACTTCAGGGTTCACGAAAAACATCTAGACTGAGGAGAGAAAACCAGGTCAATACAGCCAGGGTTTTCTCAGATTTGACATATTCCCTCCATCTTAGTTGTCCCACAGCATGAATTACAGGTGCTAAGAGGAGAGCCAGGGCTGCCAAAGGGACAAGACTGCTTGGGGCACCCCAGCCCCTTTTCACCCTGCTGGCCCATGCTGCTTCCTTAATAAGGTGGGAGCTGTAGTCTTCACTTCAGCAGGACACTGACCCCCAGAAAGAACCAGTGTATGCCTGGCTGTGTAGCCTCCACACTAACCTAGCTCTTGGCAGCTGATCTAGGGATGCACAGTCATCAGCCAGGACAGGCCAGCACCTCTTCTGGTAGACACTGCAGTGTCAGGAGTGTGAACAGTGGGAAAAGTGAGCCATCCTTGCCATACCAGAGATGATGAACAAGACAAACATGGTCTTCATAGGTATCTGTGGAGGTAGACGCTGTGCTCCTAGGGATGAAAAAGAAGGTATGAGGCAACGCAAGAGCACAAGGAGATGCAGGCTGTCAGCAAGTGGAAAGCTATAAGATGCAGACCTCTATCAGTAGACAGTTTCTCCTTCGTGGATGCCAAGAGTGACTGTGGTGACCAGGTTGATCCCAGGAGATATGAGCATGCAGAACTGCTAACCAAAGCACAGGCTTGCTGTGCAAGTCGGAAAGCACCAGTGTGCTCTTGCAAAGCACAGCAGGCACCTCATACACCAAGACACGGTGTTTGGCTGCAGTCTGGGGGAACTTCACAGTGCTAAATAAGCTACATCAGAGCACTCCCTCTGTAGTCTCTGCTCCCTGCCAAATGGAATACAACACCTCAAGCAGAGAATATAAAGACACTCAGGACTCTGGACTGCTCTTTCTGCCTGCGTCAGCCCTCACAGGCACCATTTGCTTGTTAAGCAGCTCAGATCCTGACCTGAAGTGGTAAGTTTCGAAATCTTTATCCTGCTGCTGCTGCTTCCCTTTAGGAGGCGTGCAGAGCACAACTCATTAAGCTAACATCAGGTTCTGTGGACAAGCCATCTGCTGGGGAATCATCATGCCTGTGTCCCATTCCTTCTGCTCTGGGGGAGACAGGCTTCCCTCTGTCTTCATTGTTTCACTCAGCTTCAGTCAGTGGGAGTGTCTGCTTCAGACTGGGGTTGATGAGCACAGCCGTGATGGCTGGGTCATGCCAACCAGATGGAGACACCTCCTAGCTCAGTTTCTATTTCCAACTGACTTTCAACTATTCTCAGAAAGGCAGCAGAAAAGAACAAGCCCAACTGTGGAGCTGTGTGGTGGTCTCCTTTCCAATCACTGTCATTTGGGTAGAAAAGGAATTTAAAACTGATATTTTTTAGATACCATCAAAAAGAGTTGTTCTGAGATTGAGAAATTCATCTTGAGTGTCCTTGTTTCTTCAGTTTCCTGAGAAGGGGGAAGTTGTGTCTTCTTCCTGAGCTAGGCATGGGATGGCTGCGATTTATCTCTGACCTGTGAATACCTACAGTTCACATACCCGCAGCTATGCTGGTCATGCCATGCAAGAAAGTGGAGTGGCATGTGCATTTTTAAAGCTCCATTCACCCAGTCTACTTCTATTTTGCTTGAGGGTGAACTGCACCAACATTTCAGCTTGATTCTCCCATTGGCTCTCCAAAAGTTCTGAATTCTTGATGCTGCCATCCAATGGCTTTACATGAATGCCTGCTCCCCAAGAAAATATTTGACCAAGGGCTATTGCCCTGACTGAGAAATGTAAAGTATGCAGGAGCATCTGAGCTGGACAAGGCTGCTGTGGATATCTTGGGAAGACTTGCTCCCAGTCTGAGCAGTGCTGACCTTGGGATGAGCAGCTGCACACAGCTTTTCCTCTGTGGGATCCTTCACGTGGCACAAGGAGGCTGTGAACACTGTTTACCAGTGGCAGAAAGATCTTGCAGTGAGTTTTATTACGCAGAAACCCATGTGTCTGGTGCCTAGCAGCTCTAAAGCAAACATGGCCACCTTCATCAAGGCTGGGACATGGGCAGTGTCCTGAGGAACCAGGAAGCCCAGGTATGTGCATAGTTCCCAGAGGGGTGCTGGGTGAATAATCCTGATTTCCCACACTGGAGTCCTCACCTTCTGAGCAAAATGGAAGACAGGAGCAGGTTGCGCACTCGGTCTCTGTATTCCTACCAGGGAAGTCAACCTTTCTTCTTCTTCCTCTCCCACTCTGGCCCATATCACCCCTCCACCATGTGGGAGAAAAGCATCACTACTTACAAACTCTCCGTTAGGTAAAGCACCTGGTCCAAGGAAATCTCTTGCCACTTCCATCAGCTTAATGTAGTCAGTGCTGGGTAGCTCAGAGGCAGTGCTCTGCTTCCCCAGCATGGCTCTTCCTGCACTGAGCAAGGCTGCCAAGGCACTTGCAGGATTAGGGAGGCCCAGCACACAGTGAGGACTATTTCTGGTCTTTCCACCTTGTCCTAGCACCCCAGCCTATGAAAAAGCCAAGCTACCAGATGCAGTTTCCTCACATTCACTAGAGAAATGATGCTTTCAAGCTTCCCTCCTTCAGGAATGAATGCAGCACTTGACCTTAATTCAAAATAAAGTCTTACAAAGAAGGCCTAAAAGGAGAGGAAGTAGTGATACAGAAGCCTTCAATAACTACAAGCTGAGAATTATGGCACTTTGGATATTTCCAAACTTGAAAATTTCTATCTCATTTCACTGTGGTGTGTTCCCCATCATGCCTCCATGTAAAGGCTGAACTCCAATGTCAGATTAATTGTCTCCCTATGCTTGTAACCTGAACTTAATCACAAACACAATCCCAGAAGGAACACACAGCTTTAAATGAAATTTTTCTTTAAAACAAAACCAAAACCCAGAACTTCATTGGTGTGGACAGAGTCATGAAGGGGGCCTATAGGGATGCTGGGGAGGGACTCTTCATTAGGGACTGTAGTGACAGGACAAGGGGTAACGGGTTCAAACTTAAACAGGAGAGGTTTAGATTGGATATAAGGAAGAAATTCTTTCCTGTTAGGGTGGTGAGGCACTGGAATGGGTTGGCCAGGGAGGCTGTGAGTGCTCCATCCCTGGCAGTGTTCAAGGCCAGGTTGGATGAAGCCTTGGGTGACATGGTTTAGTGTGGGGTGTTCCTGCTTATGGCAGGGGGGTTGGAACTGGATGATTTTAAGGTCCCTTCCAACCCTAACTATTCTATGATTCTATGATCTTTAATTAAAGACAGAGGATTAAGGAGTTTTCCACACAAGTTCTTGTGTGACCAGGCACAAGACACTCACCTTGAAGCCTCATACCCTGTGACACAGGACACAGCTTACCATGGGACATATAAACAAGGGAGCCTATAGGGATGCTGGGGAGGGACTCTTCATTAGGGACTGTAGTGACAGGACAAGGGTAACGGGTTCAGACTTAAACAGGAGAGGTTTAGATTGGATATAAGGAAGAAATTCTTTCCTGTTAGGGTGGTGAGGCACTGGAATGGGTTGCCCAGGGAGGCTGTGAGTGCTCTGTCCCTGGCAGTGTTCAAGGCCAGGCTGGACAAAGCCTTGGGTGACATGGTTTAGTGTGAGGTGTCTCTGTTTATGGCAGGGGGGTTGGAACTGGATGATCTTAAGGTCCTTTCCAACTCTAACTATTCTATGATTCTATGATTCTATATTTGTGTCTAAAAGAGGTGTTGTAGGGCAGAACACAGCAGCAATACCTTGAATAAGACCAGAGTCCTACTCTTTCACGAGTTTCTCACTCATGGCTCTTGGTTTGTGTGGTCAGATCTTTGCAAAAGGGCCATGCTGCAACTGCAAGGTACAGATTCTTTATCTTGATGACCTATAACAGTGAAGATTCACAGAGGAAACCTGCAGCCTGAATCCACCTGAAGGACATGGCTAAACTTACATGGCATGTGCTGAGGCTTGTGATCCCCGGCATTACAACTAGGCAGGTTTTCCTTTAGCTTTGTGTCTCAGATTAGCACAGACACAACCCAAAGTTCCCATACAAAGTGAGAAGTGGTCATACAGGATACACCGCATAAAGCATGGGGAATTAGCCCAGTGTGAGGAGGGAGAGAAATTAGTACCAAACTCTCAAAGTATATATGTATGTGTATGTGTATAATAAAGTGAGAATATAACAAGAAGAGGTCACCATAATTTTCTCTCACGCTCTTTGGGAAATAAGTGACCTTTCAGTAGGGAGCTTTATATTAGCTGATTTCTTAGGTATGCAAGTTATCTAAAAACAGTTGCTCCCTAATCTGCTCTTATCAGTTCCAGGTTATGGGAGTTCATAAATACATGTATGTTTGACGCTAATGGAAAATCTGCATCGTGACTCCCTGGGGTGACCCGAGTGTGTGACAGTAACAAGTGAGCTATGCAGTGCTTGGTTTGACTACAAAAGTGCAAACTAGGAGGAATAAAAGAGAGACAAAGGAAGGAGGTTGGTAAGATGAGAGCATTACTACTTGTTCTGCCTGAAGAAGCCTGCACTTCCCAGAAGCAGACTTTCCTTTCAAAGTCCCTGCCGACATCAACTGCAATTACTATGGGACTCTCCTCATTTGTCGCAATGCTCTGGCTGGGCAAGAAAGTGTGATTTCAGACAGCTGGAATTACAGAGACCTGAGGGGATATGAAGTATTTGCTTTAATACATCTAATTTATCATCTACTCCCTCCCCGCTGCAGGAGAGGCAGAGAGATACTGATCAGTCCAGAACTGTAATGAAACACGGCAGATGAAGGAGGACACAGCACAGTTCGCTGTTCCTACAGACTGAGACATATGTGGAAACAAGCTGTTTCCAAGAACTCCAGTTTGGAAACTGTCTTCAGTTTTTCCCTAAACTCTGTCTCCAAATGGCCTGAGAGACATGCAAGGAAAACAGGGGCAGTGGGGAAAGGAGAATGTTTTTGCTGTTCTTCAAATCTGCAACTTCTATTGCAGCTTTATGTTGGGAAGCACAAGAACAGGGCAAACTTGTGACACCCAAATTACCTGAAAACAGAACCAATAGCAAGTTTTGTCAAGCAAGCGAGGTCTCCTGAGAGAACTTGTGTGCTTCTTGGCTGTGCTGGTGCAGAAAACCTGTTATGTCTGGGGAGGAGGAGGAGAAAGCCAGCATGAAGTCCAAAAGTTGGCTGTGCCAGGCTAGTTTATAATGGGTGAGACAGGACAGAAGCCAGTCAACAAGCAGGCCAAGGGGGAAAAAAATCCCAACACAAACAAAACCTTTTTACAAAGTGTTCATTCTTTGCACAACTTTTGACCTGTTTGGAAAAGCATTTCTAACAACTTCACAAACCTAAGTATCTTTCCGATGGGAATCCCTCATAGATTACTGGATGGCAAGCTGTGGGGAGAAGGTCAGTGATCGCTGGGTACAGAGGTACCCATGTCACCTGTTTCTGTATCTGAAGTAGCTGCTTCCACCCCATACAGCAGTAAAGCCCCACTTTTTAGCCTGGCTCAGATGCTGCAATGCAGAAAGGGTGGCTGGACTGCGTCATACCCTGGGCAGGTTACTCAAGCAGTGTGAGCCCTTCCCAGAGCAGGATGCCATCATCTTAGGGACCTTTGCAGCACAGCAAGCAGTCACTGTGGACCTGTTGTGTCTGTAGTCCTGGCCATCTGTGCTGACTGGGCACAAAGTGATACCAAATCAAACTGGTGCTGCTTTCAGTGACTATTTCTTTGCTAAAGCTTTTCAAGCCCCAAAAGATGCTGGTATCTACAGTCTGGCTCAAATCCCCAGCTATCCTGTGCAGGGCTGTTGAGGAACAATTTTATAATGTATAATGTATAATGTATAATGGGCACAGATGTTTCCCATCTGCCAACTAAGGCATAAGGAACAAGGTCTCTCAGCTGAGGCCATCTGAAATGCTTCTTGCATGCCCAGCTCCACAGCAGCAACAGGCAGCTCAGACCAAGCAAGAGGGTGTGATGGAAACTGTCAACAGGTACCAAGTGTCCCTGACACAAGACAGCAGGCTGAAAGGAAGACACAAAGGTCACAGAAAAACAGAAGTGGTGATGCAGAGGTAAGAAAACCTGCACCTGGGTCACTCAGACTTACTTAGCAGGGTTTGGGGTTAATTTTTTCCCTTTTCTCTGCATGGTGCAAACATTTAAAGCTAATGTCTTGAACAAGGAAGAGCTACTTCACACACACGCGCATGCACACACAGAGACATACATCCAGTGCAAAAATCACTCCTTTTAACACCCCAGTGTATGCTTAGACTAGTACTTTGTTAGATAGAGGGAAATGGAGAGACAGGGAGGGAAGCTAATGGCACACTGGATGGAAGAGATCCCATTAAGACCCCCTGCTGAATAAAGTGTTGAAACTATGCTGGGATGAGGGCTTCCTGAGCTGCTTCTATTAATACAACTGTGCTTGAGAGAAAAATAAATAGGTTTTTGGCTGGATGGTCTCAAAGGGTTTGATGGTCTCAAAGCAGAGGATTTCAAGCCTGTGTTAACAATAAGGACAGTATATAATAGCAGACTTTTTTATTATTCAGGCATCTACGGTATAAATGGCTGCACACCCTCTTCACCCCAGTGCTGGGGTAGAGGAAAAGTTACTTCACTTCTTAGTGTGGACTGGGGTTGTTGAGTTGCACTTCCCTTTGCCACATTTCTGCTGCTGTATTTAACATCTCTTTTTAGTATCCTACTGCCTTTTCCTCTGCTTCCAACGTCCCTCCATTTTCTTTTCTCCTTTATTGCCATCCCATAATGCCTTCCCCTCCAGTACTTTTTACCTTAATATTGACACCGTTGTCACTGAATACCCAAACTAACCCAGCAATCATGTAAACAAATAAAATAAAACAAATCTGGGGTAGTTTGCTGGCTCTCAACAAAATGCTTACGGTACCAGACAGTCTCTGGGAGACCAGAAATCAGGAGAAAGATGGGGCATTTGCTTTGCAACATTGGTATTTTGCAATAGTTCTGCTGAATTGAATGCCAATTTTCTCCTACTGGTTTGCGACCCAAGCATTGTAATGAAAACAATGGCTGTTACTGGTGCCAGTGTGTGTTCCTGGTCCATAACCTGAATGTCAAAGCAACAGAGTTACTGGATTAAAGGCAAAATGGCACAGTTGACTGAAATTTCCTAAAGGGCAATAGACTAAAAGTATTGGAATGGAAGGAGACTTTCTTCCTTATTTCAGAGAAACTCTATTGCAGATTAAAGGCTCTTTCAGTGGCACAACAGTTTATTTTTACCTTCCTTCCTTCCTTCCTTCCTTCCTTCCTTCCTTCCTTCCTTCCTTCCTTCCTTCCTTCCTTCCTTCCTNCTGGAGAAAAAAAGGCTCAGAGAAGACATTATTGCTCCCTACAACTACCTGAGAGGAGGATGGAGAGAGGTGGGTGTCAGTCTCTTCTCCCAAGTAATATGTGATAAGGCAAGAGGGAACGCCCTCCCTCCCTCCCTTTCTCTCTTCCTTCCTGTCTTCTTTTCCTCTCAGGTATCTTTGGTAATTATTTTTCATTTCACAAACATTGCAGCCAGCCATCTGTTCCCTTTGTGCCCCCTTCCTCTGCTCCTGCAGACCCTGATACACAGCAGGAGTTCTTCCCAAAGGCACAATATCCTTCCCAGTGGCCACGGTGGTCCCAGTACAAGCAAAAGAAGAAAGTGCAGATTCAGGGGTGACACCAAGAATTTTTTCTGTCTCATATCATTTCTCTAAGCACACACTATGTGCTGACAAGAGACTAGAAGGAACCACTGGTCTCCCAGCCTGGTTGCTCTCCTCTTTTGAGCTGATTCTTTCCATTTGGGCTGCGGAAGCAGAATCAACCCCAGGAAAAATGGTGAAGCTGAGATGGGTAAAATAAGGGGAGGAAACTTTGGGGCACAACACATTTGAGGGTGCCATCATTTTACATGGGATGTTCGTCTTTATTTTACTGATCAGTTCTGAAGCGCAACCGAAATTAACTTAGCTTCTTGACCTCAGCATTGCCTGGCCAACTCAGCATCCCAAGAACATGAGATGAACAAGTTGAACAAACCCTGTGTTTAAAAAGGTCCCTTTTGTTCTTTAACCCCCAACCACAAAAAGCAGTGTATACAAAACTCAGAGAGATGTGAGACAAAAGGAAAACGGTCTCTTCTGAGCCTGTGGCCTGTTAGCCCACAAAGCCTGGGCATGCATCTCCTCCCTGAAAGGGCATCATTCCCACATAGGGTCAGGAGCAACCGTTGGGTCAAGCTTAATCACACACCAACTTGCCAGCTTCTGTCTTTGCTATTCCCTCCAATGTGACAACTAGTTTCCTTTCTTCTCCTTCCCACTTGTCCCTTAGAGATGCCCATCATCTTCATAGCCTCATGACAAAATGGAGGGAGACATTTTCTGTGTCTCTGCTGCTCAGGAAAAGCCTTTCCCCCACTAAACTTTACGCTGAGTCCAGACACCATGTCATAAGCCTGGTCCACGCTCAGCTGTCTCACAGTCCTCTTCTCACTGCTCACAGGGACATAGTGGCTCATCTCAGGGAACAAGCAATGTGAGATGCCTGCCTCTGTGTAACGCAGAAAGGTTTGGTAGCGATGGGGGGATACGTGATCAAAAGAAATGTGTTGGTGCTCCTTCAGGGAGGCCTGGAAATTAATGCAGCCATCATTTTACTTCATTACAGCTCCTAGAAGAGTACACAAAGGTGTGATCTCCTGAGGATGGGCTTAGGACAGAAGAGGGGTGAGAGGGCTGGTGTGAGGAGAGGGTCTTTCTTGGCTAAGATTCTCCTAAAGATATTAAAGGTAATTCCTTATCCTGCAAAATCTTTCCACAAATGTTGTAAACCAGAACCCTGTTGCTTTAGTGAGGAAGGCAAGACTGTGTCATGGCTGACAGCTCAATTCCTTGCCACAGATACTTCATAAATCACAAATGTTCAGCTTTTTCTACATCCAGCATTCACTGAAGACATTTTCCAGGTGTGTGTTGGACTGTAAACCAATAGAAGTTGTACTATGGGTATGCTTTAGGATCTGTGGTTCATCTGAGTGCTTTCATAGATTTCTTTAATCTGTCCAAAATTGCAGGTTTCAAGTAACCTTTAGTATTTGAGCCAGAGGCCTCCAATTAACTCTGCAACTTCAGCTGAACTTACCAGGGAGGGCCAAGGCATTAAAATGAGTTGCATGAAGAAACCTACCCAGAATAAGTATAATTACAACCTAAGCTTATTGTTCACAGAGGCCTGACCTCCAGATGCGAACTCACACAGTTAAAATGCTTTTATTTTTTTTTTTCAAGAAAACAGGGGGGAAAAAAACCCAGGGAAGATAAAGAAAAGCCACACACATAGTGCCTCCCTTCGTCTTCCTTCTGCCTCCAGCAAGGCAGCACTGCTGCTTACTGCCCATCACTCCTGGGTTCTGCAGCTTGTGTCCCTGTGAGACATCCAGGCATCAGAGACATGAGGTGGCATCACCCCAACACTGACCAGAGGTGTGGCTGCTGGCTGGGGGCTGAAGCCCCTCTGCTGTGTGCAGGGAGCCCTCGTGCTGCTCCCGTGGGATCTGTATCTGAGATAGCAGTCCCCTGCTTGGCTGCAGGCAGCCTTGCATGCCAGGGTCAAGGACACCCTGTTCTCGCCCGCTGCCACTGCTGCTGGGGAGATAAACACCGTGCTGGCCAATAGCTTATCTCCTTCTGCAGCTGGGGTGCTCCCTGCCCGCACGGCAAGGATAGACAGCTGCCTGGACGTGAGACATTCCCTGCCAGGTTGAGCTCCAGGGTCTGGAAAGACAAAGGGTTTCTGTGGGCACACAGAGAGGGGTGATATTGGACATGGCAGAGAGGCAGAGCCATAGAAATTGTAGAGGTTTAGCACAAATGCGTTTCAAGGCTAAGCTGGGTTCATCTGGCTGTTGTTCGTGTATGCATACAACAGTTTACAGACACTGGCCTGAGCCAGCTCTCCAGCTCCAAGGTAAAAAATTCAAAGGAGAGAGTTGGGGGAAAATAGCCCATACCAAAAAACAAGCCAGAGGAGTTGTAGGGATGAAATGCTTAAGTCAAAACTGCATGTTTGGTCGTTTTGTCTCTGTGCTATTGTGTCCTGTCTTTCAGTTAAATTGGGACCTGCTTATCATAGCAATACCCAATACTGGCATCACAGCCTCAGATAGAAGTACAGCTTTTTCATTAGGTTTGTAAGTCAGCTGGTGGAAATAGCAAGAATAATAAAAATAGTATAGATACAATTTCCCTTTTCATCTTTCTCTCAGATTTTGGACACTGTGGGTCAGTTGGATGACACTTACAAATGAGCCCCTTTTCCTTCAAGCTGTATAGGGAAAAATACCCCAAAGACACACGCTGCAGGCTTCTGCCACTATCTGAAGCAAGAACAGTGACCCTTTTTCTAACTGTAAGCAGAAACATAACCTCCAATGAAAGATGCTGAAATTCGTCCTGCAGATGATGGTCTTCTTATACCCACAGAACAGTTATGTCATGAGGAAAGCCACACCCACCAGAGAAGTATTCGCTCTTGCTCTGGACTGACCTGATTTGATTTGCAGGCTCTGCCCCCAGCAATGCAGGCCATTTTTCTCTGCTCATTTATTTGCTATGACAACTTTCAAGGGTACCACATGCATCATAATAGTTAGCTTCTCCCTCTCATTGTAGGCAGATGTCCTGTGGGATTCTTGCCAGCAATACAGATCCAGCAGAAGGAAGAGAAGCCTGGAGGAGACACTTTTTCTGGCAGTGCATGAACCATACCTATTCTTTACCCCTCAGAAGGGCAATTACATACTTGCTTGTGCCTTCACTGGTCAAAGCCCTGAGGTCAGCACTGTGTGAATGTGAATCTAGGCTGGAAAAGGCCCAGGGAGGAGAAAAGACCTCAAAGTCTCTACTCTGTAAGCCCCATCTAATTAGCTATAGCTATGTGCCACCGAGGGTTAATAACAGGAGCCTAATCCCAACCTCCCATTGTGTCTAGGGGTGGCCCCACCACACACAGCTGTAAAGAAAAGTGGGAACAGGCCGTAATGCTGGCTGTTGGGTGGCTAAGTATCTTCTCTCCTGTCCCAGCTCTATGCAACATGGATGACTTCCTCCTGGGCTATGTTATGGAAATGTCTGTTCAGGGAGGGTGGGTTGGGGCTGAAGCTTCTTTGCCTTCTGCCACCTCTTTCCACTTTTCTGTACTCTGGGAGGAACTGAAACATGATGAAAGACCATAGGCGCCCATACCCACTTCCCTGCCTCTTGCAACCCTCTCCCCTTCATGCCCAATTCCCTTCTCCAGCCTCTCAGTTTGTCAGCCTTTCTCTTCCCAGCACAGTTGATTGTTTCCAGTGGAAACACTAGAAATGTTTTCACTGAAATAATGACAGGAAATCTGGTGTGGGCAATTTCAGTTCAAACCATTCACCTCTGGTGAGGCTCTGAGATGGATCTAAAATGAGATCTATGATGGAAAGAGCTGAGGAAGCAGCCAGAGGCTAAACACTGCCCATTACAGGGGGAGCTGAACTCTGCTGGCTGGGACTGATGGGTACAGACCACATACAGCATGCACCAGCTCCAGCATGCCAGACCAAAGTACAGACAGCAAGCTCCAGAGTGGGAGAGAGGGGAGGGCAGGGATTTCACCTTCTGAGATGCTTACAGAGCTATTCATGGTCCTTACAAATTTACAGGCATGAGCCAGTAACTTTCAGAAAGCAAAGGAGAGATCCCAGTGCTTGTGGCAGCTCTTCAGGAAAGAAGAAAGATCAGACTGTGTGATGGGGTTGTCTCTCTCCCTCTATCTTTCTTCCTCCCTGCTTGGAGAGGAGACGGCAAGCTCACAGCTTCAGCAGTGCTGATGGGGGTAGTGCTGTGCATCCTCCTAGGGAGGTACTCTGCACCCCAGCTTCCAAATGTAGTCACCTGCAAGAGTTTTGAGCACAGACCTTACTCATAACCTCATGAAGTAACAGAAGCCCTGCTTCTGCTGGTGTCAATAGATGCATTTCTCCTCTACACAGGCTCAAGGCTCAAGCTCTAGTGGCATATGGGTGCTAAGCAGTGTCATCCTAGAAGACAAAAGATACCAATAGCCCAATAACTGCCCTTTCATGCATGAAACCACCCAAAACTGCATTTAAAAGTGAAAAACACACACTTGAACTCAACAAAATTAAGATATTACTTGTTTCTGGTCATCTTGTGTCCTTAAAAAAGAAATGGGGACCATGGAGGCAACTGTTTCAAAACTGCAGGACAGACTTTCATCAGTCTGAACATTTCTGAAATGTCAGAGGGAAAAAGGAGACAGACGAAATCCAAAGCCACTAAGGGAAAGTTAAAATGCTTGGTAGGAAGCTGCGGTTGTTGGCTCAGAGGTCCTGTAATGCCACATTATCTTCCCTGGACCCACTCCTGTTTCAGGCAGGGAGCCTAGCACAGGAGCCTGCATGCAGATGCTGACTCCAGGAGCAGCGTTTTGCTGCCAAGCAGCAACTTTCTGCTTTCCAAACCCAAAGCTGTCAGTTTGCTTGCGGCAAGAAAGTAATACCCCAGCTCACCAAGGAGCCCAACCATGCACAGGGGGTGAGAACAGCTGGGCTTTGGGCTTCACCTAACACCAAGGGAGGCAGCAACTTCGTCCTTGCAAGCATCTGTCACTGCATGGAGGAAGCTGGGTGAAAAGCCAGAGGAAGTGACAAAAAGGGAGAGCTATGTGAGGGAATTAGCTCAGAAAAAGCTGACTAAACTCATGCAGCCAAGGCTTACTGCTCACTGGAGAGAATTTGGCAAGCCCACCTTTGTTTTTAACATTTCCTAGCGATTGTAAAAATAATCCTGTCATGCTCTTCAAAGGCAATCTCTGGAAGAGCAGCAGATGTAGAACTTAAGTTCTTGACTCAGAATTTGACAAGGAGATGTGCTGAGCCATACTTTCTGGCTGAGGCAGCTCTGATTCATAAAGTTGGGAGAAGAAAGAGAAAAGCACAGCTCTGCAGCTAAAGCAATGGGTGCTGAGATGGAGTTGGTGTAACAGACTGCCCTGGGTGACAGCCACATGTTGCACAGGGCAGCACTGTCCTCTCGCATCAGTGCAGACTAAAACCTGGGCCTATCCCTCACAGTGGTTGTCCTCAAGCCCTAGTATGAAGAAATCATGATACTGCTTTGGTCCTGTGAGCATTACCATATTGCAAGCACCCAGCTACCCTCTCATGCTGAGCACCCTCTGCCCTTTCTGGCTCTTCATACCCTGAGGGTCTGCTAATAATAGCTGGCAGGTTTGTACCTATCACATATAGATATACATATGTAGAGAGGGAGGATGATAGGTGCGCATACATGCGTAGACGTGCATGTGTCTAGGAATGAAGTCAGGTTAGTCAGCCTCCTCAAAGTGCGTGGCTTTCCCCGGGTGTGACAGCAGCAGCTGGCTCCCTGCGGGGTCCCGCTCAGCAGGACGGTCCCGGCACAGCACCCTGCGCCCCCAGAGATGGGGCAGCTTATTTATGAGGGGCTTTCCAGTGTAAAACCATGGTGGAGTGCCATCTGCTGGGCGTGTGCGTGGTTCTTCCGGCATAGGAGACGGAGAAAGGGAAAAAAAAACCCAGGGAAAGGGGCTGTGGCTGCACTAGGACATTAAACTTACCTGAGACCCTTTTCCCAGCCAGCTGTCAGGGAGCAGCCCACAGCCAGGCTGGTTCACGCTGACACTCTGCAAAATGCCTGCTGGAAATGACCACTGGCTCCCAGCAACTCCCAAACCACCCAGGAGAATTTCCGGGGAGAATCCCAGTGGATCCAGGCCAAAAGCATGCCAGGGACCATCCTGATGATGTGGATGTACTGGTGGTAGGGATGTACCAGCAGCAGCCAGTGCCTAGGGTTATTCCCTATTACTAATCAGTTTGTTAGCATAGATACTGTCTTTGTGCAATATGCACGAGATGAACCAGGCCAGCACCAGGAAGGAGGAAGATGAGCAGATTTCATGCCCTTAACTATCTTGCACAGCAGCTTTGCACCACATCTAGAGGTATCTGCTTCTGTCCATCAGCTGCGAGGGGAGCTTCCCCCCCTTAATATACAGGCACACCAGCTGACTGCCTGAAGTAGGCTGTGTGAATCCCTCATGCTTAAAATCTCTAAGGGGAAAATCACCTCCTTTTGAGCCATTCTTCCCTGCTGCATCTTCTTTGATTCATCACAGATGGTGGCAGTTATTGAAACCTGAATCACAGTCACATTATGTTAACCCACCTCTGATTACAGTGTGAATGAGGAATACAAAAGGAGGAGGGGAAGAAGGGGAGAGCAGGAGGCAGACTGCAAATTAAAGGCAAATCACGAGGTTGGTTTAGGCTATTGTGTGAATGGGGGTGGCTCAATTTCCCACCAAGCTAGGAAACTGAGACACATACCATAGTGCCAAAGACCACAGATCTTCGGGATAATAGCTATTAAGATGCCTGCCTTTGTCCTATTACAGATCCATCAGCCTCACACATTTCTGGTTATAAAAGGACTGAATCTAAATCCATAAATGTTTTGCCAGCATGCACTAACCACTGATTTTTTAGTTTTCTCCATGAAAAATGTCAAAAGTAAGCATTTTTTCTATCAATCAATCAATCACCTTCCAAAAGTAGGAAAGAGACCTTGACAGGAAGGAATGGTTAAACTAAACAAGCAAAACGTAACATGTCCTTCAAAACAAGCACACGCTTGCCTGACTGTAGGTTTTTATTCATGTCCTTCCAGCCCACTCCAAACACGAACTTATCACCCTTGATTTTTTGTGCCAAATCAATAACAGCTTGTGCGGGGATTGTGGAATGCTACATCTGAAAGCCTCTCACACACTTTGCTGAAGTAAAGGACTGATAATAATTAATAGCTGCCAAGGACATTCAGCCTTGTTGAGTGGTTGTTAGCATGGTTTTCCCCTGGTCACAGTTTAAACTGAGCCTTTACTGTTTTCCTGGACAGTATCTGGCAACCAGGAGATTTCTCTGCATTTTTGTGTGCACTCCCTGGCAGAAGGTGAAGAGAACATCCCATGGAGCCCTAGGACTGAAAACTTTGCTGATGGACTGGGTCTGCACCTCTTCTGAAGTGTATTCCCATGCAGCAGGGCTGTTCAGCTGCACTAGGAAGGCACAGCTTTCCCACCCTTAAGGACACACAGATTTTTGAGTAGGTGAAGTCTCTCTGGACAGGCTTTCAGGTCACAGAGGAATATCAAAACACTGTGTGCTGGAAGCTGAAGGATTTGTTCCAGGCAGTTTCTAAGGTTAGAAACCTTAGGAATTATGCCTGGATCATAAGATGCCTTTATTTCACAGTCATTCTGGAGCTGATCCTAAAAGTGATACTTTTGAGAGCAACAAGCGCAGTTAACATCACTCAACACAGTAGCTAGAGGAAGCAAGAGAGCTGAAGGGAAGTGTCCAGCTCCTGGCTCTGTGGCTGACTCCTGTCAGCTCTTCTCAGACCAGGGGATGGAGGCAAGTCCCCATTTGTTTCTCTTTGCCGTGGGCCAGCTGAAGCCAGGAGAGCTGCAGAGCCAGCAGGCACCCAGCACCTCAAAGGCAGCAGTCTTGCAGAAGAGGGACAACCTGGTGGGCAGCCAGGCAAACGAATGGCCCTGGCTCTGAATGCACTGCAGGTAAATCTGGGTGCTTTAACATCTCTCTGCAGGCAGGTGCTTCCACTTCATCACTTCAGCTTCAGTTGCTGCTTCCATTTGTCATCAGAAATGCTTGTGACAGCATGGGACACACCTTGGCAGGATGCAGTGCAAAGCAATGCTCCAGCATCTGACATTTTTCTTTCTGGTTTTCACTCTTTACTAAGACACAGGAGTTCTTGGAAAATGCCAGGTCTTAGGCTTGGGCAGCTGAAGCAGAAACCTTCAAAGAGGCTGTGCATTTTCCCAGAGTTTTGTGGTCATCCCCAGGCTGCAGGATCTTGATCCAGGATCAGACTAAGTTCTAGTTAACTGTGACCCATAAGGAAATTGTAATGGGAAATACACGCCCAGCAGCCAAAGCATTCTGGCAGGCTGCAACAACTCTAGTCCCTGAATGGGAGAGAGAGCTGCTCATAGGAGGGCCAAATCTAGTTCTTAGTTCTAGTTCCCAGCAGTCAGGGAGGCCAAAAATCCAGTGTAAACAAAAGCAGTTTAGTCCATTAGCAGATATTAGAGAAGGTACCTGCCTCAACAAACCCCAGCTATGTTTCTAATTAAACAGGGATGGCTCAGAGTCTCTGTTCTACCACTGTGGCTACAGTCCCAAATTCCCACAACAAATTACCTACACTTCTCACTGTTAACAGAATTACTGATTTATCTAACACCATCAGCCAAATGCTGGAGCACATCCTTGCACAGAAGTGTTATTGTAGCCATCACCTGAGATTTGTTTTAGCAGGGCTTGTGGGTTTTGGTCCTTTAACATAAGAGTCTGCTTACAGCTTGAAGGGCAGGAGTTGCTTTTAACGGGTAAACAAAGACAGGTTGCTGGGGGCTTAGGCTTTTCCCTCTTTGTATCTCTTTGCTGTTCATGGTGCCAGCACCTAAAGAGACTATTTTGCTTCTAATCAACTGGCAGAAGTGAAGAAAGGCCATACTCTGTCATGCAGGTCCTCTTGCAAATTGGCTAAGACAGGTATTTTATCCAGGACCACAAACGAAAGTCACTTTACCTTAGCTGGATCAATCTGATTGTTTGTGTTATAACTGAAGCACTAATACGTAATACCCAGGCTGGCATTAAACCACCTAGCGTGGCTACAAGCTGTAGCAGAGCTCATTGCCAAGCCTGCTGGTGAGCCAGGTAGTGCGCCAGTGGTGGCTGCTGATGGGCTTCCTGCTGCCCAGGTCCCACCACTGTGCTGTGGACCTGCCCTTGGTTTCCTCACAAGTGATGAGGATGGAAAGAATGGCCCATTTCACTCCTGGCTGCTTGTTGAAATCCTTCTGGTTCCCATCCAGCAGCTGCAGCCATGGGTGATGGCTCCGGAAAAGTGGTACCCAGCCAGCCTGACCTTCCCTCTGCCACAGGCAGTGGTGGAGGGCAATTGGTCTGTAAGGGGGAGTGGAGGAGGAGTGAAAGACAAGTAAATCCTGATCTGCTCTGTCTCACATGGACAACACTTGTGCAGCGATAAATTGACATTCCCAGGGTCCCAAAACACAGCTCAGACCTGGGAAAGCACCTCATCTGCAAGAGATGGAGGAACAGTACTTTTCCTTTCTGCTTAGTTTTAAAAATAGGCATGATTGCCCACTGCAGTGGTGGCCACTCGTCAGGGTTCAGTTGATTCCAGGCTGTCCAGTTTCACCCTTGCTGGCAGGCAGAGGCATAATCCTGCTGTCATCTGTGCTGCTGGCAGTTCACCCCATGGCATCATGGAGCTCCCTGCCCAATCTGGTGTGCCCTGCTGCACCACAGGGAGCAGGATCCTTGGGGACATTTTACTGCTTCTGCCAGTGCCCAGAGGGAAGAGAGGGACGAGTGGTTTGCCAGGACCCCTGCCTGATGCAGGATCCCCAGGCTCCATGAGGAAAGTGGTCTGTGAAATGGGAGGTGGCTATCTCTGCTTTTGGCTGCAGGGATGGCTGGATCAGAGCTGCCTCCGCATGAGAATGAGCCCTGCATCCCTGCTTCATGGCTCACTGCAGAGGCCAAGGGGAAAGAAACTGGCTGCTGAAGACACACAGGCAGCATGAATTCACATTGCTGGAAGAGACTTAGCGTGGGTCTGACCCTCTGCTGAGGCTTGGTATGTATGCCTCCAAGGAATAGCCATGTGCTGCTACAGCAGGTATTGAAGGTGACACTGTGGATGATGGCCATTTTCCTCCAGGTCAGTCATACTGGCAGGTGTCAATCACTGCAGTGACAGGTAGACCTGAGGGACTAAAGTGAACTCCCAGCTAGAACTCTGTGTACCAGCAGACCTGGACTTCAACAGCTATGTTCAAAAGGGAAAACATTCACCCTTATTCACATCAGCCTCATGTTGGAAACCTGGAGGCACAAGGGATTTTGGGGGGTCTGCAGAAGCTGGAGTGGGGCTGAGGAAGAAAGGACAGAGCCACAGGAATGTGGACCAGCTCTTGGGAAAGTGGGCAGAACAGGGAGGGGAAGCTCCTGTGGTGGGTGGAGGGGGCTGGGTGCACATGAAAGAAGTATGCATAAGGATGGAGGGAACACTGGATGAGGAAACAGAGTGGAAATGGTAAGCAGGGCACAGTGGAGGACTTCAGGCAAGGACTGGGCCCTGCAGGAGGAGAGGGCTAGGTGCAGGGAAGGAAGATGTGCGACAGGGACAAGGGAAAGCACTTGGTAAATAAGCCTTAATCTTATGAAGAACGTAACCTTTCTTTCTTTTTCTTTCCTTTTTTTTTTTTTTTTTTATTTAATTTTTATTTTTTTTTTTTTTTTCCT
>NDXB01013867.1:192288-266466 GCA_002631895.1 Agapornis roseicollis
TTTGTCCAGGTACTTAATCCTTATTTAATGGATAGCCAACTGCATGTGAAGCTCCAAGGTCTATAAAGAATGAAACCTAACCTGCAAGATGCTTTGTTAAGTCAAATGTTTACAGTAAGCATAGCAATCCATCAAACAACATTCTGAAGGCTCCTGAACAACAGCTTGAGGCCAACAAAATAGTCCAGATTACTCTTGGGGGTTGGGAAATACACCTATAAACACCCCTTCCTGTCTGTGCCAAGTCTGAAATGCAGGCACCTAACACTATGGAGAGTAATTCAGCTCACTTTATAGGTAAGTGGATTCACACTCTGTTGAATATTAGACACACACTGACTGACTGACCTTCCTTCCCTGGAATTTCAGTTCTGTCCCACTCAGCAATCAATTGCACCACTTTAAACAGCATAAAGCGTTGTGTGTTTATTTTAGCAAAAGGAATCCCAGATACAAAACTTAACCTTATTCCTACAGTGTGCTTTAATTAACCAAAAAGGCTGACAATAAAGTTACATTTTATTTAAGAGTAATGAATTATGCATGATTGTGTAGCACTTTCTGTATAGCTAGCAGGTGAGCACAGAGAAAATTATGGTATGGATTGTAGGAATTTATGCTGACAGTATAGTGAAAAGGATATTTTCCTTGCAGTTGCAGGCCATTTAGGAAAAATAACACTCCACCTAGGTAGCAACATGTGAAAATGGTCCTGCTCCACTACTGCAGTTCTGCTACAGGCTCCATGTTGTATTATGATGTATGAGAGCTGGGTCCAACTTCTCCCTGTCATGACAACACAACACTTGAAAATCACATCTCTAGAAGTTTGCCCATTCTGAGTGCATTAGGACTGCATATGTAGGAAGAGTGATGGCAAAACATCTCCCACCCTCAGCAGGGACATGGAAACACCAGCATGACTGTTGGTGTTGCAGTCTCCCATGGTTTTGCCATGTTTTGTCAGCTCATCTGTCACAAGTGTTACTCATCCCCACATAAAACCATAGCATTCATCTGGGGAGGAAGAAAAAGGAAGGAAGTTAGCTCCTCTGGATGCATAAACTGATATGCAAATAAGAATACATCCAGACAGGAATCCTGAAAAACAAACTAGGGGACAAACTGGATCTCCAGTGGATGATTCAACTGTGACTTTGGGGATTTTTTACATCAAGAGTTCTTAGCATCAAGAGCATCTCAATTATTTGAGATTTTACTACCAGTTCTGTCTCTTAGAGCTTTGACTTTCAAAACAGCTTACATTTCCAATCAAAATGATGCAAAAACCAGGAAAAAAATTAGAACCGCTAAAAAAGAAGAAAAAATAATTGCTTCTGATTGTCACCATTCTGTCCCTATGTCAAAATCTAATTTGACCAAGGTCCCTGACTTTCATATTTTAGTTGCTTTCTTTGGTGTCATAATAGTAATTGACTTCTTCAGCTGCAGTGTGAAGTGCCCTTCTCTGTGTGTTGCTGGAGACACCACCCTTTCATACTGTCCTGATTTCAACTGTGTATATATATCGCCCAATGCTATGGACCAAATGAACTCAACAAGCTTTATAAGGCTGGTCCATGGACTAAGGAATAACATAATGATGCCTCTGTGTGTGTATATATATGTATCTAGAGACAAAATGTAATGGTATATTGAAAAATGTGGGACCTGAGCATGATGTAAATGGTATGGAATAAGGGGTGGATACTGTCATGGGTTCAGCCATCAGATATATAACAGTTATACTAATCTGAGATTTAATAATACTAAAGCAATTCTACAAGCCTCTTGCTGGTACCCAGGAGGTACCTTTATTACCAGATATTGCTGCTTTAGTTAATAATGGATTTTAAGTACCTTGTTGATGAATATTTATGAGCACAAACAAAACAAAGGACAATAGTTTTAGTCTCTTCTTTCACCCTGCTTTACAGAAATAGAACATATGATAGGTCTGGTTTTGGTCTGTCTTTGCATTGTTGCTGATGTTAATGTTGTGTAACTTCTGTTATGCAAAGCCAGCTAAAACCACACAAAATAAAGGTTTACAGCAGCATGGAAGTTTGGGAAGTACTTTAAAATGAATAAAAATATTGGTGAAAGACCAAACTGAATGCTACCAACACTTTCACCTTTCATATGGTGAACTCAGCAAAACCAGAGTTCAGCACCAGAGGACTCATCTGAGTTTTGACAAGAGTCCTGCAGCAGGAGCTCTGGCTTCTTCCCACCTAAAGTTACAGAACATAAAGCTGTCACATCTTTCCAAACAAAGTGTTCTCAGCAAATTATAGTATGGAAGAAGGCCAGCATTTGGATACTGCTGCTATCCTGTGGCACGTTCAAGGTTAGAGTCACACGTAATGGTAGTCATGCCCTATTGGAAAAAATAAATCTTTTATTTTGATATGTTGCAAATGTATAAAAGATCCTTTGCCAACATCTCTGCCTTAAAGCTCTGCGAGCGATCCAACTCCAACAAACAGGACATAAGTTCAAGAGTGAAGAGGTCTGAATACACCATAATTTAACACATTAGTACAAAAGACTTGAGTGAACTCTGTTGTTCATTTCCACACACACCAACTCATCAAGTTTAATAGTTTGGGGGATCCATTTTGCTAAGCATACAGCAGCTACCTAATTAAATTAAATGGCTACGAGAGACTACCATTAACTTCACATAGGCCACTGAACAGCCACCAATTAAGATTTTTAGCTGTTGCTGACCTTATCTGAAAAAAGTCAAACTTGAGACCCTGAAGCACAGCAGTATAGTCCCATTACCAGTCTCTGTAAACTAGCTTGTTCCCTAGGTGGGACTCTAGTGTTCGTTTCTCTTCTCCTCCTTGAATTTTCCTGGGTTTTTTGTGTGTGCTCCTGGTGACATTGCAGGGTAATTTTAATTGGTTCAGCCAACAGAAGGTACACCTAATGTACAGTTGCTCTTACTGAGGCCAGCTATGGAAAAACACATGGAAAGAAATCCACTGAAGTCTTTGATGATGGAAGTGGTGGGAGGTTTAAACATCTCTTTGCTTCTTCGTGGACCTTCAGGTGATATGTTACTTTTTGATCACAGCCAGAGTCTGTTGGGCTTTTGCCATGAAAAAACATCCACTTTCAGCTGCTGATGTATTTACCTTTGGTTTGCTCTTTAGCTGAGCTCTCCAGCACCAGAGGGGGATGTTTTACTCAAGCTGGTATGACCTTGCATTTCACACAGCACGGTTCATTTGGTTGCTGTAGCTTTGCTTGAAACAGGTCATGGGAAAGAATAAAGCTCCTTCTTTCAGAGACATGCTAAAGTCCTCCAGTTCAGGCAGGCTTAGCCAAGGCAGTGGAGACTGTGAGTCTGTGCAACTCTAAATGTGGAGGCAGCCTGCAAGAGTCTCAATAGCAGGACACTGCTATAATGACCCATGATCCTCACAAACCACTCAATCCTGAAATTACTAAGAAGATGCCCAGATGAACTGGGCTTTCAACCAAAAAAGATAGCATTTCCCCTCCCCTCCACAAACACACACACACGTTTGGTCCTGCCAAATAACATGGTCTGTGGTTCAGTGAGGGCCCAGTTTGCCCCAAGTACAGAGAACTGATAAAGGAGGTCAAGATGCAGGTTTTGTACAGGACTCACAGCTTGGTTGTAGCCACTGTCAGATGGGTATTGAGTCAAATAGCAGGTTTATATCCCAAGCTGGACAGGATTTGCTGGTTAGGGCACAGTGTTGTAGAGTCACACTGCTTCTAGGCTGGACATGCCTTGCACCTGTATGACATAGTGTGAGTGAAACAAGTTTATGTCTGCTCTTACCTGCTATGAAGCCCTGTCCTAAGAATCCCAAAGATTCCAAAGGATGGTGTGGATGTCCTGTCCCTGGAAATGTTTCAAGGCCAGGATGGGTGAGGTTTTGAGCAATCTGGTCTACTGGAAGATGTCTCTGGACATGGCAGGGGGTTGGAACCAGATGACCTTTAAGGTCCCTTCTTACCCAAACCATTCTATGAGTCTATAAATGAGTCATACTTCCAGCACTGGAGAAGTACAAGAATTAGCCAAACAGACAATAAGAGGATCTGGAAGAATGCTCCCCATTATCCCTCCACATTCTTCCAAGTGCCTCCATGTCCCTAGGTTGCTACACCCTGGGAAAAAGAAGGAGCATTGAATCAACTGTTGTGCTGGGACAGGTTCAAAGTCTGCTTCTTTCACCTTTTCGTTTCTGCAAGAAGGATCAGGGAGAGGTGCCAGGAACAGGCAGTGCCACACAAATGCAGGATGTCCCCGTGGCCCCTGGAGCCAGAGTGCACACCTTCCTGCCATGTTTCTTGAGCTCAGCTGCATTGGCTCCCTGGCAGGATCATTCCTTGTAGATCCTGACACTGAGACATGTTCCCATTCTGGGTCTCTAAGTACTAATAATGGCGTGTACATGTGTGTGCGCCATGGTAATGACAAGGAGCTGGCAGGTGGAGTGCAGAGCGTGCTGATGTGAAGTGATAACAGTCCAGGAAAAACAGCACAGGAGATCACAGTGTGTTGGCTCACAGGAGGGAGCTCAGTCTGTCGAAACCAGATGTAAAATGACTGATTTGGAAAGAGACAACCAAGCAGACAAGTGTGCAGTGAGCACACATTGATGAGGCAGCACAGCTTCACTGCAGCATCCAAAGTCCGAAGAAAGAAATCAGACCACACAAGAGCTGCACTGCACTGTGTTGTTCCATGTGGAGTGAATTAAGTAGTCATCCTAATAGTTGTCAGCCTCTCCCTGACTGTCCTCCTAAAGCAATGGACAAATTGAAAGCAAACCATAAAGGGATGCAAAAAATCAGTGGACAAGGAAAAAGGGTGTAGGGGTGGTCACAGAGAGAGCGGAGCCTCCAGGCTGCAAACAAAGCTCTCAGAAAACACTTGCTCACAGAGGAAGGTCCTGCTATTCCTTGTCAATAGCTGGTAAAGCTAGTTATGGCAGGGAGAGGGGGATCAACTATGCAAGGGAAAGGAAAGGTGCTACATTACTTAACAGGATTATCCTCCACAGGGAAGGAGTCCCACAGCTAAACTCTGCTATGAGGCACACATGGGGGCTTCTGCTTCTTTCTCCCTACCACCGCTTCAGTTCCCACCTTATGCAATTTGCCTGCCCTGCAGTGGCACAGCGGGTCTAGGAACCACTGCAGACATGAGGCAATATGAAGAACAGGTGGAGCAGCCACAACGTTTGGAAAATCCTGAGTGATTCCCTCCAGGCCTCTTAGGGGTGGGATGTTTTTCTGGTGCAAACTGAAGATGCTGTTTGTCAGTGGAAAGATGGTGCAGGCTGGGGACCAGGCTCAGCCAAGATCCTTCCTCCCTGCTGGTGCACAAGGTAGAAATGCAGCTCTGACTCTTCAAGTAGTGTTGAGGGCACAGCTGGCCTCAGTGTCACCCACCCTACTCACAGAGGGTGTAAGAGCTCTTGGCTAGGCTGATACTACACTGTGAAACAAGGAGCTGTTGGCTACCAAAAAGCAAATAGGTGCCGTACCATACCTCTCCTCTCCTTCCCACCACCTACCCAGCTCCTCCCCGGTTTTGTACTAGCACTTTATAGGGAAGAAATTGCATTGTGCAAGCTGGATTTGCACTCTTCATAACAAGTGGAACATGTGAAGGAAACACGGAGAGGGAGAAACAGAGCAGAGAGAATTCCTGAGATGCTCAGGAATTGAAAAATCAGAAATGCATGGTTTCTGGGATCACTGCAGTACAAATAGGACTACTTGGAGAGCTCAGCAGCCACCCCCTGTCTCTAAGAGCTGCCTGCACACTGTAAGGCCCTGTAAGGGACTGATAACTCTGTGGCACTGCTACTTTCTAGACAGTGGCTGGGGAAATCCTTTCAGTCCAGTTGTAAATCCACAGAAATGCCAAACCTAGCTCTGATTTCAGACAGGGAGAAGTGTTGCCCCTCTCCTTGTCCTCTCAGCCTATGTATCTTCAAAACCAGACCCAAGGCCTGAAGAAGAGACAAGCATCAGCGGTGGGAGGGGTCTGGGCTCAGTTCCTAGGGATGGTTCACTGTTCAGCTGAGACTGCTCAAGTGGCTTCTGTGGTTGAGGGCTTCTTCCTGCACCACTAAAGCCCTCCCTGTGCCCAGTGCATTTAATTGCAGACTATTGCAAGGCTTGAGAAGTTACTATCACTGCACAATGTAAGTGCTGCCACAGAGAAGATGGATCCTCCTATGCCAGCCAGCCCAGGACCCTGGGCACACAGCTGGGCAGCTGACTTGGCTCTCTGCCTGAAAGCTTGTAATATCCTCACCCTTTGCCGTGTTGGTGCATGCAGTATCTAGATCATCCTGACTGAAGCATAGACATCCTTTTAATCATGTTGGTAATTCTTTCACCTCCACATCACCAATTTCTGCTGAGATATTTAAGCTCTCTGCCTAATCGCAAGGGAAGCACAGAATGAAAGGGGACAGAAGACAGAGATGTGAGGGAAACCTAAAACACCCCTCATGTAAAAATGGAGGGATAGATAAAGCATCCTGATATCAAAAACAAAGATAATGAAAGGATGAGAAAGAGGAAGAAGATGTGCAGATAGAGCTGCCAGATGAGAAGAAACAAAGAGGCACTGGGTATGGGATGGGAGAAGCAGGGAACAAAAGTGGCTTGGTGAGGGGAGCTGGCAGGAGCCACAAGAGCAAGGAGAAACAGGCAGGTGGTGTGCGAGAAGTTTGTGTGGAGAAGGCATCTCTGGTGTGAGTAGCCAGCTAGGTCTGCAACGAAGTGCGGTACACACACAGGCTTGTCCAATACACACACAAAGCGAATACTGGCCACTAGAGAGAAGCCTCTGTGTAAGGAAGTCTGTCAGAGCTTTGCAGTTGAGCTCAGCGAGGACCAGAGCTGGATCTTCCTTGTATCTTTGCAGGAGCTTTCAGCTTTCCTTTAGACTAGAGCCCCCAATGTAGAGTAGTGGGGAGTCTGTTCCTTGATTGCTCTAAACTAGGAGCAGTTCCAACAGTGCAGAGCCTAATGCAGACAGCAGAAATGTAACATCTACACTGAGGCAAGGAATTCGTTAGGACAAATGGAGGCACTTAAAGTTCTGCAGGTGGTAACTGGTGCATACTGTTGGGCTGAGAGGGGGAAATAAGACAGGCTTTGGTGCTGTACTGAGTCCTGCAGTGAATATACAAGAGGATAAGGTGAAGAAGGCTCTAGAAATGGTTTCTTCCAATAATGTGGCAGCTCCTAATCTGATCCTTTCAGACAGGGTCACACCGGCTGCAGGCTACCCTTGCTTTTCTACACCCATATGGGAAGCATCATTGCACAACTTTCTCCCTAGGCCTCACTCCCCACCCTGGCCTCCCTAATGCTCCAGTGTGGCATGCTGCTGGGGAGGCAGGTAGCCCAGCCCGTGTGCCTGGTACCACGCAGCACAGCACTTTCCAGTCAGACAAGCCCCAACCTGATAGTAAGCTGCTTTCGCTTCACAAATTACTCATGGCATTTCCTGTATACACCATCAACATCACCTATGGGCTGTGAGCAGGGAAACACAGTGACATTATCAAATGTCTTCCCAAAGGGCAGGCTGTCTCATTTTTTCCATTATTTCCCAGTTTTCCTGATTGAGAAAGCTAGAAATTGGGGCAGGGAGTGAAGTGTGAGGAAATCCAGGGATGCTTGAAAGGAAGGCAACCTTAGCAGAACCTCAGAGTGGTACTTTCCAAAGCTGTCCGAAACCTTGGTGTGGAGCAGTTCTTTCCCTATAAAACTATGAGTGAGAAAAGATAAAGAGTGCTCTGACTGCTTACCAGTTTTCCATCCAGCTTCTGTGCCTGAGGAAAAAACACTTGTGGTCTAATATCAGATAAGACAGCAAGCCTGAAGAGGACAAAGAGCCAATCAGAGCTGCTATCTAAATAACATACAACTAATCTCACATGCTAAAAAATTCTTGATTCAAGCTTCCCCAAATTGAGACATTGGATTGAAGAGCAACTTAAACGTTGTGCTTTGAAAAGGATGAGAAAACAGGCAAACAAAAAACAAAACCCAAACCTCCTCCTACCTGGAGGCTTACTTGTCTTCTGATATCTTCGTCTTCAGGTTCACTGGAGAGGGGCTTACTCGTCTCCCTCTGACCATGAGACCTAGAAACAGCATAAAACTGATGGCTCAGATTCTCATGTGACCACAAACATCCAGGCGTTTAAAAAGCAACAAATATCACAAGATTCAGGATTCAGCACAAGATCAAGGAGTCATCACTAAATTTGCCACTAACACATAGGGAAGCACACCGACAGTGTTGCCTTACACTGGCATATATTAACAAATTGCTGTGAGATCAAGCTTCAAGGACATTTTGAAGTCAAGCTTATTTTCCCCTTGTTTGTCTTATGCTGGCATTTGCCTACACCTTAGTCAGGACAAGAGGGGTCACCTTGCCAGGAGTTTTATAAAGACCCATTTTTTCTCCTCAGAGGCAGTGTGTGATGGGGTCCAGTAAAGGGACTGGCAGGACTGAAGCAATGGGCCAAGACAATCTGTAAGGACTGGACCTAAATTATTGTTCTGGAGTAGATAAAGACAAAATAATAATCTGCGTGATGCACTATCACAAAAACATGAAAGAAAGATGAATAGACACAGGCAGCTAATGCCACCTGGCAAGTTCCATGGCTTCACTGGTGCTATGCCAGAAGGACTGGTGCCATCTGGCCCACAGCTGTGCCAGAGGCTTCGATTAGCTGCAGAGCAGTGACTGATAAATGAGAGTGCACAGATGCAGAGCAGGTGGAAGGGGCAAGAAGAGGGGAGACAGTGCAAGGCTGAACCAGTCAGGTGGCAGCACATTTAGAATTATCTTGGAATGAAATCCCCAAGGCTTAATTGTATTGCAGTTTTCTGAGTGCACGTCCACAGAGCTCTCTCCTTTCCAAAGATTGTTGAAACCTTCTTTCTGCTGTCCACAAGGGCTTCATTTCACAAGGGAGCGTGGTCTCTTATGAGAGGCCAAAGACTCTGTTCTAGATCAAAGCAATTCGGGACTATCACAGGGCAAATTTCTCATACTCTCTCTGCTTCTGCAGAATAATCTGGGAAAGGGGAAGAGACCTGTAGAAAGAAAAACTAATTAGTCTGCATTGCTAAACCTCTGAGAACCTGGATCCGTTTTGACTCAGTGAGATAAAAATGACTGCAACTGGGCAGGTCGAATTTTCAGCCCAAACCTCACTCTTCCACTCCAAAACCTGCTCCCACACACAGAGTTTTGTGCAGGATCTTTCTTTGCTGCTCTCAGTGTCATCTGAAACCATTACCCCAAGTTACATATTGACCCACAGTGTTATGCCCATTGAGCAGGAAAACTGGCAAACAGGCAGACATTGTACAGGCCTGCCTGGTATACCTCACCTGTGTGGTCAGCAGCACTCTCAGACTCATGGAGAACTTTGCAAAGCCTTCTGCCTCCTAGCAACAAGGGAGGGGGCTGGATCATAGCAAAAGCATAGCATTATCCAGCTCATGAGGCTCTGTAGTGATAGAGAAGAGTTCCTCTGTCTTCAAACAAGGGTGAGGATGTCCCAGCTACCCCAACCTGCATGAGAAAGTTTGCTCAGAGGGTATCAGGACAAGCTGAGCTCTGTTTGAGGGCTGAGTTTAATAACAAAACTCCTCTGAGTTTTGTATCACCTCCTATTGCAATGGAGGATGTCAGGGTGGGCTCGCTGCCACCTAGCAAAGGTGACCCCAGCACTGGCCATACCCTTGGTGACTGGCACCATCTTGCAGAATCCAAACATGGCAGACAGACCTGATGGGATATGGAGGCCCATCAGCTGCCCCCCAAAAAGCGAGTGGATGAGCCAGGACCAGGGTCCATTCAGGGGATCCAGTCGTGAGCTGAAGGACAGGGCTGGAGACAAGTTACTGACAGCACAGACCCTAGGGCTACACAAGAGATGGGGCTAGAGTCAGCTATACTAAATCATAAGTCAGGAGGGGACTGGAACCCAGGCTGAGCTGAGTCAAGTGAGACAGATCAGGGCCATTAAGGATTGTTAGGGCCCTCTGGGCTCTGATAGATGAAAACACAATGGGAAGAGGGGTCCATTCCCTTTTCTTAACTTACATCCTCAAGAGCACATGATGTTAGGTTTTCCGATGGAAATATCAGGTCCTTAACTGGTGCCTGCAGACTTGTTTGCATTAGGTATGTCTGCAGAGTGGTCCTTCATGCAAGCCCTCATGCTAGAGAAATCTTGCTCATACAGCTAATGTGTGTTCCCAAGAGTCAGTTCTTTACAGCACATAATATGTCCCTTAAAAATAATGAAGGTGCAGAGTTCAAAGTTAGGACTTTGCTATGGTTAATGTCACCTTTGCAGCTTTACTTCATTGTCCTTCTGTGTCTGCACTGGGAAATAATCTCTAATTGCCTTCTCCACAACATCTTACCTCACTTGGAGCACAAGACTGGATTGGAGCACAACTGTGCTGCTGTTTAGTCCCTATCCTATTCTATACTGACTGACACATGGCTGCAGGCTTTGTGTGCTGCACAGCCCTGCTCAGAGAATAATTATTTCACAGCTTTTTCCAAACTCCCCATCATTAATGTATCAGGGCATTTGCCATGGGGGTTCACGCAGCTTCAGAAAACCCATTTTCAGGTAGAAAATTGAGGCAAGAGAGGAAAACAAATGCATATATCATTTTTGGAAATGAAATGGGAAGCATAAAACTCAGAGCCCGAGTCTTCCCAGTGCTCAGTATTATACAGTGCTCAGCATCTTTAAGGACAGAAACCATCAAGTTCAGCTGAATCAAAAAACCCACAGCATGTCTGCTAGTCAAATCCCAGTGCTTTTACTTGTAGCCAAACTAAAGAAATAGCTGATTACTGCTTGGTTTCAGCCACTTTTTCTGCCATCATAACAAGAGCTTTGAGAATCATGACTGCAGCAGATTGCAGTCACTAAAACACCATCTTAGGCAAAAGATGTTTGAGATTCAGATCAGTTCCTTCAAGGGAAATAATGCACTTATATTTACTTTAAGATATGCCCTAAAATACACTGCACAATACACTTACACATATTTTATGCATCCTTGGTACCAATTTACACATAGCCAGAAACCTGAAATTAGCTAGCACTTCTCAGGAGGGTGTTAGGTGTGTTCAAGAGTGGTGTCTTTGCAAGGCAATATATGTTTTTCTGTATGCTTTCTGCAGGCTTGACATCCTAGAGTTGAGAAGAAGAGTAAGAGGTCAGCAAGCATCTTTGTTTCAGTCCCATCTTCTTCTCCTTATTAGGTCCCTGGCTATCATCTCCTGTGACAAGCTGAAGTCCTCATCATTCCAGCCTGCCTTTCTCCAGCCAGAGCCACCAGCCTTGCTGCACCCAGTCTATCTAGCATCTAAGGTCTTACAGCTGAGTACTAGCTGTTCAACTCACCAGGCACAACATAATCCACACCAAATGCCCTTAGCTGCTCAGCTAGGCACTAGCCTGCTGCCCCATGCCCAAACCCTACCTCCATCCAGCTGGTGACAAGCCTTTGATTATGGTCTCCCCTTGACCCTTCTACTTCTGTTTAGCCTTATCTCCTACAGGAGACAAGCCAACCTTTCTGTTACCACTGGGCCCTACCACCCATGTGCCTTTGAAGATCCTACAACACTAGAGTATAAATCACTGCTTCCTTGAATGACCTATCTCTGCATACTGTATAGATTCAGTCCTCACCTCTCCTCAGTCTTTTCTCTCAGTCTTGGGGAAAACCTCAGCTCTCTCCCAGCCATCCTGTCTCCACCTCCCTGCCTGGACATCCCCTTCCTCTATTCTTTTCTGAGTCAGAGGAGCCTTTCTGGCTTTCCTCCATGAACTCTGATTCCTAACCCCCATACCCCCTCCTCCCCTGCTTGTGCTCTCCCACCTAATTTCCCCTGCTTTTTTTAAACCTCAGTCTGCCCTTTTCACACTTCTCACCATTTTCTTGTCCAGTTTCCCCTCCTCAGCTGCCTGGCCTCTTCTTTATGTGCAATTCATGAGAACCTTCATAATGTGAGTGAGTTTTCACATGAAGGAAGGGAAAACACATCCCGTAGCCCAGATGTATGTTCATTTGTGATGATATGTACCACAGAGGCAGTGATGTGATGTGCTGATTGTGTCTTTGAAATCATTCCCACACATTTCTGAAAAACAGGACATGCATACAAGATAAAGCAGCAAAACTCACGCAAACTGTTTACCACAAACTGAGTGCTGTTCTCTTTACTCAGAGATCCTTTTATCTCAGGAAGGAAATACTACATCTGTATGTGCATAGGACAGGCTACAGGCAGGCTTTTGTTGTTCACATGAACAGGTAAATTTGCATTAAAGGCAGACACAAAGGTAAACTGGGCAGACAGATTAGGTAGAACCACATCAGGTGATATAGAAATGCCTCTCTTTTCCCCCCAGTTCATTAGCACTGACCCATTTAAATGGACATTTGATTAAAAAATATTAAAATACCAGTATTTCTCCCTTGCCTTGGTGGCATGAAGGCAGAGCGTGCAACCAGCTCCCACCCTCCCCTAAAATGAGGGTGACCAGAGGTGAATGACAGAATAGCTGAAGAAGTTTCTTCACTGATTGTAATCAACCAGGCCAGAATCATTCAGCACAGCTAATTCCACCCACCACAGGTTTGTTTTGAAAGCAAGATGATGCCATTCCTTGTTGTGGATGCACTGTTTAGGCATGTTACACTATTGCCTAAGCTCAGCAGGAAAGAGAATAACATTGCTAAGGGCAGGTGATATCATTTCTGACTGAGAGCAAGGACATAGCTATCCCAGCACCTGTGGGGAGCAGGAACACTGACAATAAATAAGCAGTAGAGAAAAGAGGAATCGCATGGTGGTCCTGATTCAGCAGTTTCCCAAGCACATGATCAATCTTAAGCTTATGAGTAGCCCTGATCAACAGTTATTTCATGAGTAGCCCCTTTTGGTTCGGGCCAGGCATATGAACACCACACTGAATCATCATCAAAATCATCATAGAATGGTTTGGGTTGTAAGAGACCTCAAAGATCATCTAGTTCCAACCCCCTTGCCATGGTCAGGGACACCTCACTCTAGACCAGGTTGCTCAAGGCTCTGTCCAGCCTGGCCTTGAATACTGCCGGGGATGGAGCCTTCGTAACTTCTTTGGACAGCCTGTTCCAGTGCCCCACCACCCACATAGTAAAGAATTTCTTCCTTATATCTGACCTAAATCTCCCCCTGTTTGAGCCCATTACCTCTTGACCTATCACTATAGCCCCTGATGAAGAGAAATGGTAATAATAATGGGTTTGGTTTGGCAACCCAAAGATTTTCCAGAACAAGAGTAGATGAGAAGTCATTTTTAAAAAGGGAGAGGGGAGAGAGAGAAGGAGAAAATTCATATTTTCTTTAGAAAGCATCCGCATTTGGGAATGAATAGGAAGCAAACACCTAAAGCAGACATTTACAACTGAGCTGCTATAGAAAATGGAGAGAAGTGGGCATTTCTGTGACACAGTTTGTCTCATCCTTGTGTAGACTTCTAAAAGAGATCTGATAGATGAGTCACATCACGGGAACTCCTGCTTCTCCTCCCTGACAATACAGAGAGCCGAATGTGACTGGCACAAACTGAGCCGTCTGCTTGCAGGCGCTTGCAGCTGGACAAGATACAGCCCATTTGCGGTGTCCCCAAATGCCCAGTAAAGACCTTTTGTAGGAGCCTGAGTCACATTTGCTTAATCAAAAAGACTGAGGGAAGTTTCTTCAGGGTCACCTTTTACTGCACCAAGGCTTTCCTTGAAGAAATCCTTGCTTTGGGAGGATGGGCAGAGTTACATGCTCAGCTGGGAAAGGACAGAGGCTCAAAGGCAACACAGACTCAAATCCCCTCCTTCAGAAAGAAATGGAAAAAAACCCTTTGTGCTTCAGAATTTGCTGACTGAGACTTCAGGCAGTCATTTAAGGGAATTCCTCCATGTTTCTGAATAACCTTTAAAGTGGAAAGCAATGGCTGGCTGAACTTTCTGCATGTCACCGACAGAAAGCAGCGTGGTTCACAAGCACAGTGAAACGCCAGCACTTCGGGGAAAGCCTTTTGCTGCATCCTCTCTTGGAGCTGGTGGAGGGCAAAACGAAGCCATTGTGAGGCAGCTGCAGCAAACAGCAGCGGAAAACTTTAACTTCTTAGTGCTTTTGGATGTGACCCTGTGGGTTTTGCCTGACTGCAAAACTTACCTTTATGCTCTCAGGCACAATGCACTGAGAATTGTCTAGAAATCTAAGTATGGCTTCAGCTCTCTATGGCCGAGGTGTCTTCATCTGTGCTTAGGAGAATTCTCACCATTTTCCAACTGAAAATACATTCACTATGGAGGCATGCCTTTATGGACAAGTGGCTAATGCTTTGATCTACTGCTCAGGGATAACGCTGTCTCCAAATGAGATCAGCACAGGGCTTACTTAGAGGCATGCAAAGGCAGCAGGTACATAGCAAATGGACATGGCTATTCATGGGCACCACAGCAGTAAGATTTCCTGCCTCTGGGAAGCATACAAACTGCTTACAAGACTTGATCTATAGCAAGGATGGTTTCTAAAAGAAAGATAACCTTTCTAGTTTATCTGGGGCTTATGTTTATGTGTTGCTGTTCTTGTTGCCATAACAGAAAACACCTCTTGGTCTTCTGAATGTGCTGTCCTTGATGAGGCTTTTTCCAGAAAAATCCTGGGAAGTGGGAGCCCCACAAACCTTAGTTCTAATAGCAAGGAGTTTACCACAATTAGTTGTCCACCTTTTTGTGTCCTTTATTATGTTGCTGTGTGCTTTCTCTTTAACAGGAGCAGCTATCACAGATTCTTTTTCTGAATTGAAGAATCCACATCAAGCACATTGGAAGCAGCACATTGTATTGCCTCTAGGTAGGCTCAAACTGTATCACCTGTCAGATTCATTTTCTTACAGGCCTATGTAAGGCAATGTAACCTTGAGGTTACTGATGCCAGTCTGGGTCACAGACCTAAATTATCGGGTGTTTGGCACCAAGTATTCAAAGGGTATCCTTGAAAAACAAATTGTAGGTTTGCAGAACTCAACTGACACAAACAGTTTGTAGGCAGAGAAAGGTGGAGAAAGGGTGTCTAAAGAAGCTCAAAGTTTTGCTTATTCTTTGGTCACTTTCAGTATTTCTGTGGGATTATTCATTCAGTACACAGAGCATGACTTCCTGTTTACCTTTTAAATGGCTAAATAAGCATTTTTCCCTAGGCTGATGACAAAGCAAAAAAAAAGAAAAAAAAATAGAGGAAAGGGTTCAGGTCATATTGTGTTTTCAATTTCCCTGCAATGTTGTAAGCCAGAGTAATAGCTGGATGCTGAACATCAATATTCCATTTGTCCCAGATAAGACATTTTTCTTCTGGGGCACTGGTTAAACAAGCAAAGGAAGTGAAGAACTGGTTCCCTGGGATGCCTGGGGAGCAGGCATGCTCCCTTATCCAATAGCTCAGCAGTCAGATCATTTCACCTGGGATGCAAGAGATCAATATTTTCCCTTTCTCTATGCAAAAGAGTCTGACCCTCCCCACCTTGTGTCCTTTACAAGACTGTCCTGAATGTGTGAGATAACACTTGGAAGCAAAGGGAGCAAGAAGGGCAGAGCTCAGTTTCTCCTGCTGACAATGTTTCACTTTGCATGACAACTTAAAACCTCCACTTAATCAGAGATGAGCACTCCCATCCCATCTACCATACGCATATCTCCATCACAAGGCTAGAATTTCATCCCTGCCGTTCTCAGTGGGGAAGTATGCTGTGCAAAGAGGGAGCCCCAGTTCAAGTCTGCTCTCCACTCATCTCAGCCTCAATAGCAGAAGCTGCAAAGAAAGCCATGTGGGTTTTTGCTCAAACTGCGTGAGCTCACCTCAGACCTGAGCCATACTGTTAGGCCTGACTTTGCGGGTGTAAATGCATGGCTTAGTACAGAGGTTTTGCTCTAATACCAGACTGTGTTGTGGTACACCTCTTTCAAACCTGGGGTTCCCTCAGAGGCTTCCCACACAGCATTGCAATACACTGTGCACGCATACCCCCAGCTGCTGCAAAGTTGGCTCCTACAGATGTAAATGAGAGCTGTGAAGCATCCACATTTCTTAACAGCTACGACTAAAGGAAAGACAATTTTCACGCCTTGTTTCCAACACTAGCCCATCTGTGGGTAAATCACTTCAGAAGAATGAAGAACAAAACCAAACCTAGCCAATTCTAAGAAACTGACAAGAATGGCCAACTAACTTGAAAAAGGGGAAAACTGACTGTACAGCATCTTTGTGCTTCCAGGTCCTGGTACAGAAGGACATTGCTGTTCTTGGTATTTTCATGATTCTTCCAGCTTAGCCAGTAAGATCAAGGTATATTTTCCTCTCTTACGAGGTTGCCTAGCCAAAACACTAGACCGACATAGTGCAAGTAAATCCTAGGTGTGCATCTAAGTTTGGGATGGTCAGCAGCACAAATCGAGAATCTGAACTTTCGAGGCTTCCCTTGCACATCCAGTGAAACCCATCCCCGTAGCCTGTGCTGTTGGATGATGTATCAGTTGTTCTTGGCTTTCCACCAAATTCCACTTAATGTTTGTATTTTTACGGTAAGTTTGTAAATATCCGTGTAACAATGTGCACTTAGAAAAGCAGCAGAAAGTTATCTGGCCTTGTTGGGAAAGCTTTCTAAGCATTGCTAGCATTTATAGAGTCAGAAGAGGGAGAAACTCTGTGTTTCAAAGCCAAATTAGTCTGCTGGTTGCTAACAAGCTATCAAATTATCCAGAGTAGGCTTCATGCAAAACTGTACCATAATTGCTGTCTCGCATGCACTGTGATTTACAACAGATCCTAAGAAACAAGATAAAAGCCACTGGTGAGTCAAAGCCAAGTGTCTTATTGCACCATCTGCTCTGTGAGCTGAAATTTTTACCTGTCTTGAGAAAACCCACAAACTGAGAACATGATGGGAAAGATTGCCAGCAGCGCAGTCAGAACAAAATCTGAAGATGAAGAACCCAAACCCTGCAAACTCTCAATGAAATTACAATGGGAGCTGCTACGATCCCTTTGCTCCTTCTGTAGGTCTTCGTTAGAGCCTGACAGCTTTATCTGAGCATCTGAGCTGTGGCTGGGAGAACACGGCCCTCTGTGGTGCTAAGGCTTCAGTAAAAAGGAATGATGTGACCCTTTCTGTGCCAAAGCTACAGCAAACACATGGGCAGAAGCTGGTGGAGAAGCCAACAGGGCGACACTGGACCATTCAAAGTGGTCTGTCTGCTGATACACACCGGACCATTCAAAGTGGTCTGTCTACTGATACCGTGAGGACATCACATAGCTGAGAGGTTTTGCTCACTTAAGAATTTCAAGTGAGCGCACCCAGGAATGTGTTAATGCTGCTGTAATTAGGGGTGGGACGAGTAGTTCAGATAAAATAAAGAACAACCTGAAACTACACCCAAAACTTACATGATCTTCTCTCATCCTGTTCAGAGCTGTTTCACCTTTAATCTCTGTTTTGGTTGGGTTTTTTTTTCTGCTCCATGTACCTCTCCAGTTTTGAGCAACGAGAAAGCAGAAATACTGACTCTGTAACAGCAGGCTCATCTCATTTCAGTGACTAAAACCAGCATATAGTGCAAGGCTCGTAAGGAGGCAAGACCCTAAATCTCCAGCATGTTTTACACAAGTGATCTGTGCTTTGGAAAAGCCCTCTTAGCCTACCTCCACATTGAGCACCTTACATTTGCACTTTAATTGAGCCCCTGTTGCCTATGACTGGCTACAGCAACCTGTAAAACACCTCTCTTCCCAGGCCCCGCTCTATGCCTCACCTTCTCACACTGCTGCAGATACAGCTCAAGAGAGGACATGGGGCAGGAAGACCTGCCTCTTTGCATCGTTTTGGAAGTCTTTCAGAGTCCTGAAAGGCTGCTGTCACTTGCTTCTGTGCTCGAGGTGGAACTGGTTATTAGAGTAAGGAAAGGATGTCCCCTTGTTACCATCTACACTGGGGAGAGAACAAGGCTCTTGTCCTTCCTTTCTCTATTGCACAGAGCATCACCCACTTCTGAAGATTCCCCAGGGATTGAAGACTTGATCACCTTTTCCCCACATTTCTGGAAACCAAGAGCATTTTTGGCTGCTGCACTGAGGTGCTTTCAACTGGTGGAGCATGGGTTTGTGGAGGAGAGATGCTAGGAGGTAAGGGCTCCTTAGTGACCATTTAGTGGTCCCATGGCCAATAACTTCTTATGCATCTGTGTGCAAATCACATCTAATCTTTCTAGACAAGTCCTTGGTGCCTAGCCACAAAAAGAAAAAGAAATGATGACAGAAAAATTAACAATGTGTGGAGGCATGACTAAGGGAGTCATATTTTTATGATTTATAGAGCAGTCCTGAAAGATGTTTTTTTGTTTATTAAACCATTTGTTTGTTTTACCTTAACATTACCAGGAATGCCCCAACTTCCTACTTACATCTTGTTAGTGGTCAGCCTGGGAAAAAACCTCAAGGGACTTGGCTTGATGCAGTTCCCAGAGGCTCCAACATCAGCAACAAAGGAGCTGAATCCTTACTGCATAGGCTGAGGTTAGGTTGTCTTTTGCCCCAGCTGTCTCTGGTAGTTCAGTTACACTGGGCTATGTTAAAGTATAGCAAACTGTAGTCGACTAAAAATGACTTCCTTTTCAGTTAGGTAGTGTTACTATAATGGTGAGTGTCCTCAGCTTCCTGTTTCTTTCACAGTCTATGCTCTTTAAATGAACACATAAAGTCACAACAGCAAAACCCATGCAGGAAGCAAGCCATTCACTAAGCTGTCAAAAATCCCACATTCAATTTTACAAGTTTCAGACATAGAGGGTGTGGGATTCCTACTTCCTAGAGAGTCAAATGTGGAAGCAATAGTATGAGCATTGTCCTAGGTCATGTCCCCCTACCTGGGTTACGTCTAGTGAGCTTCACTTGACAACACCAATTTTGAATGCAAAGAGCAGCTCATAGCAATAGTGTACCTACATTCCTAGCTCTTCCCCACACTGCCCTGAAAACCTCCATCCTCCAAGGTCTGAAAGAACCTGGCTTTCAACAGGGGTAGCCAGGGAGGGCAGGCAGTTAGCCAGGAAATGACTCGCACATGGTGAACTGACCCAGACCATAAGCCTCTGCAGCCTCCATGTGCCCCAGCAGTTTGCTGTAGGGGCATGGGGGTCTGCAGGAGCAGTGGCGAGGGCTCCCCAGGCACTGAATCAGCTCCTCCAACAAGTACTGTGCTGCATGCAGTCACCAGGACTTTGTAATTTCCCTCTCTTACTGCACATTCTTTTCCCCTTTAATTCCTCTCCCCCAGTCCTCCCACACACACTATGACCTTGGTGCAAAATGAACATGCTTAATCAAAAGGGGAAGAAAAACAAGTGCAGCCTTGTGCCACCACCTGTAAGCTGTCCTGAATATATTACCTGTACAGTGCCAGACAGTGACGTTCCCAGCCACCGTGAGTGAAGTACAAATGCTACCTCACACCAATGGCATGTGCGTAGGAACAAAAAAACAACAACAGAATTGCTGTACACATTACCTCAGTCTTGCAGAATTTCTTGTTTTAATGTTATTTTGCCTCAACATGGGCATTAGAGGCACACTCTCCATTTATTTATTTATTTCTTCAGCTATGCATGCAGTTTGTTGGCTGGTTGAGCTGCTTTCTGAAGCTCTGCACGCACTTCAGGACGGCTGAACGATACCACAAAATTACAGACAAAGCTTCTTGTTGGTTTAAACCCTGAGAAATATTAGAAGAATGCAAACACCAGATCATCTCCTTGCCTTCCAGTTTCGGAGCTCCTGAGGTGTGTGCTATCACATTGCTAAGCTTCCCCACCACAGTCACAAGGGCTGGAAACTACTTTAGGTTGTTTTAATACCGCAGTTCCCCCCTGCTCACCTCAGCAGCTGGGTAGCAGAGCCGCAGGTGGCTCTTGTTCTGTGAAGGAATTGCACAAGAGTTTAAAACACAGGTAGTTTTTAAAGGGCCATCCCAAGTAGTAGTAACAACACATTTAGCAGGGATACCAGGTCTCAGAACATCATTTTCGCAGCTTATCTAATCAAAACTGTGCCTCGCTCATGAAGGCAGCTACTGGTTTTCCAGAGATAGGGGCCTTTAGCAGTAAGATGGCACCAAGAAACAGGAGCTTTCTAGTGCTTCTGTCCTTATTTGCCTGCAGAACAGGGATCCCTCTGCAGAAAGCTTTAGCTGTTATTCAAAAAGCTCAAGCAGGAGCGAATAAGTTACCTGGACTGCATTTAAGCTGTTGATACTGCAGCAGCTGGTGCCAACCCCAGGGGTGAAACAGGCCACCACCAACAACTGCAGAAAGACTCTGAGCCACACTGAAGTTTGGGCAGTCTTTTGTGCAGACAGGCCATGGCAGAGTGGTCCATGCAGCACCTCTGCTCCATCCTCAGCATCCACAAGGCTTGCCTGGGACATGGCCAGCATCCTACTGGCACCTAGCGGGTGGCTCCCATCTGTGAAGAGGTCATGATTTACAAGCCTGGACCACATCAGCCAAGGGTGAAGTATTTGGTATCACATTTCCGTTCCTGGGGCACACAAGCACCATCCTTGCTACTATTTAGTCTTGCCTCTTGAGGATGTCTAGTAGTTTCAGGTCCAGAGCAGTAATAAATTTAAAGGAAAAAAGGCACACATTAATTATAAAACCACCCATTTTTTGCTCCACAGTTCTAGCTTTTTGGTTTTCAACATCAGTCCTTCAGGGATCATATTTTACCATGTCTCTGCTACTTCCTAAGCTGAGGTTTCATCAATGAAACATTAGATCATAATGAAACTGCAGCAGTTATGCACTCAAACACAAGAAGCCTTTTTTACTGTGGGTTTGCTCTTATCCAATTTCAAAGATGCACTAGAAGACTTGTGAAACTAACCCACTCAAAGTGTGAATCAAAAGCCTGATCTGAGCTCATATTCTGTGCTTGAGAAGGAAATCTGTCTTTCCTCCATGCTGAGTCAAGCTATTAACCCACCCAAACCATATGTACAGGGAATTTACAAAGCACCTCACTTACTCCTTACTACATCTCGCCTTGCCCCCAGAAGTCTAACACTGGTTAGGTACTGGCTTCTGCCCTTTTCATCTCCACCTCCCATTTGTTTTTCTCCAAGCTCCTCTTGCTCTCTTGCAGAGGGCAAAGTTCAGCTGCAAAACAGGGGTGGCCCAATGGCATCATTTCAAAGTTGAAGCTCTGGACTTTTTCCCCAGCCTCAGAGGCCTCCTGATCTCTTGACTTAACCCCCTAAATTCAAGTCAATCAAGTCAAGTCAACCAATTCAATTGCAATTAGCACACTTCTCCTCAGTGCCTGGCGAGGGTAAGACCACCACGTGTTTGCTTTCTCAGCCTGGGACCCTCTATCCTGCCTTTAACAGGATCAGCCACTGCATCTCGGCTGACTCGCACTTTACAGCTGTTGCCCAAAGCCAGAGGTTTGGAGCAGTGATGGATTCTGCCACTTACAAACCATCCATCTGGTTTCTACTGGTCAGCAAACCTCCACATATTTTACAATTAGGTAGAAAAAAATCACTTTTTTGGCTAAATTATGACAATTAGAAAACAAACAAACAAACAAATGAAAGAAAAGCCCCAGCCCTCACTTAGTGCTTCCCAAAAGGTCAGCATCCAGAGGATGCTTTTCTGTGTTTGATTTAAATCCCCCAAAGCATGAAAACAAAAAATATTTAAAATGTTTTTCATAGGAAGAAAAAACCAAACTTTTTGTTCATTTATTTGCTTTTCATCAGATGAGTTCTACATAGTGTCACATCACAACAATAAAGTCTGGTATCAGGGTGAAATTATCTGGTATTTGGCCTCCTATTTTGTCTCCTACCAAGGGGTACAGCACTCCGAACATGTTCAGTTCAGCCCTGGGAGCAGACCACCACAGCTGTTGTCCCAGCTCCTTATGAGGGCTTGAGCAACAAGCACTCAAAGCTGAGCAAAATATGTTTTGAACATGATAAATAAAGTGGAGACAGGAGAGAGTATTATTTATATGTATGTAAATACTTACATACCTGAGTCTATTTAGCAAAATAGTTTAAAAAAAAGACAATTGAGGGGAAAAGAATATCAGGAAAGGGACTGATACTTTAAAAATTAGGCAACATATTAATTTTAAAATAGAGCTTTTGTTTCAAACTTTTTGTTTCAAAAATAGGAAAGACACAGGGGGAAAACCTTGCCCTGAAGATGAAACACAGTCTTCGGTCTGAGTTTGACTTTTGCTGCCTCACTACTACAGAAAGCAGCGTGTGTGAAGGGGTCATATTGGGGGAAAATAAAACCAGCCCCTGAAATATTTCACACCAGGGTTCTTGGGTTTTTTTCTTTATTGCAGTTCAATTACCGGATCAAGGATGTATTACATGTTATTTATACATTTGTAATTAATGGGTATGAGAATTATTAGTGACCTCTTGCATCACAAGCAGCACTTGTTTTCATATTTAAAGTGTATCCTAGGACCTGGGTAAATAGGCAAAATGAACAAGTTGTTTGCTGTAGCAACAGCTCTTTCATTTTCGCTGGGACAAATCCTCATGGCCTCCAGACACTATATAAACTAGAGAAATCACTTTGGAGAAGTGGAAGATGCTGATTCAGTTCCCTCTCCAGACAATGAGAGGATGAAAATATCCCTTAGTTATATGGGGAAAACACTAAGTTAAACATCTTTAATGTCCATTCAATTAGGCTTGAAGGAAGGTAGCTTAGTATTTGAGAGTAATGAGGGTTATTTATGAGGAACAGTCAGTTATATAAATATTCCCAAGCTGTTATGCAGACTACTCTCTATTAATCACTCAGTACAGATTTAGCTAACTGTTGCAACTATCCCACACTATGGTTGTAGCCATAAGCACATAGGTTCAGCTACCAGCCAGTTAATTCCACAAGTGCACGCTAGCCTGAGTGTTTCCTTACTGCTTTTTCCTGCTGTTCTCATCGCTTCACTGCTCGACACACCCTCAAACCGATTTGGTGACGACTGTCTGGTCGTGCTGCTGTATTTTGCCTGTGCTTGCCCTTATGCAGAGAATCCAGCCTCAACCGAAACACACAAAAGCCTCTGACAACGATTATAATTTGTTTATAGTCCTTCATTACTTAACATAAAACATAAAGCAGTTCATCTGCTGCTAAGAGGTTCCAGCTCCCCTTCCTTGCCCTGCACCGTGCCACATGTGAGATTGTCTTTCCTCAGGCAAGATGCTCAAGATGAATGAGAGAGCTTGTGGGTTTGCCCGAAAAAGGAGAAGGAGAGAGTTTGAAAACCTTCCCTCCTCACCCCATTATGTATTCTTTTAAGGAAAGAGCAGGCCTGGGAATGCGAGGGGGCTGGCATGCAACAGTTACCCAATTGTCAGACTGGTGGGAAAATGCAGCCAAACTCCTCACCCAACCGTGACCCATCTACCTTCAGGCAGAGAGGGAGATCTCACTAGATACCATGGTACATCCCAAGACTTCTCCCCTGTCCGAAGAGTGATCACAGCCTTAGTCAACTCGTCTGGGTGTTCAGAAGACTGTTGTGAAAGCTGTATTCTCACCTGCTCCTTGTGCTGCTCTGGGTTTGCACACCACAGGGCTTCTTTCTTCCAGAAAAATCAGGAATTGTGAGGAAATTTGCCCCACCAGATTGGGCTGATAAGCCATTCGGAAGTTTGGCAATGCCTGCTGAAGCTTTAAGGAAATAAACTCATTTCCAACAAATCTATTAAAAAAATATGAAATTAAGGCCTTAGGCAGCAAGTTCACTGTGCTGGCAAGCAAGCAGATTTTTTGTAAGGTCTTTTATGTAAATATAATTTACCTTCATTTCATTGTCTCTATTCCTTCAGCCTTTTGTTACCTTGACAAAGGATTTCTCCTGCTAACAGAGCACTTACTTTTAGGTGAGCAAATATGCTGCCAGAATTGTAGTAGGGGGGATGGACTGAAATGCCAGCAAAGGTCTGCTTGGAGGAAAAAAGGAGGGAGCAGAAGGGGGAAACAAGGTAACACACCCACATTTGGGAGAGGAATCATGGAAAAAAGGAAGAATTAACCCTTGAGGTTTGTTTTAGTAACAAATTCAAATTTTCCATGGGAGAGAAGCAATGATTCAGGCAGTAGGCTGCAGGACGAGCAAGGCAGGTAGCTGAAGAGGAGGGCTGGTGCACAGCCTGGCTGTCCCCAGGGATCAAGCTGCAGCTCCACCATCCTAGCTGCAAGCTGCTATATGCAGCCCCAGGTTCTAAGGCTGCTTTCCAAAGCATCCCCTACTCCCTTGACAGAACACCTGGATTCACTAAGCATCAACCTGAAACTTACTAGGAGGAAAGAGCTCATGGCAGGACCCATCTAACCAGTCTGCATCTTCAATTACAAGAACACAATGTTTTCCTAGTGTTAGCATGCTTGTAGTTAGTTTTTAGTTCCTATTTCTTTATAGCCTTAAAAATAAAGGATCTCTTTCATAGAAAACTGTTGCAGCCAACTCATACCAAGGATATCTACATCCACGCAACTCCAATAGAGTTCATGAGCTGAGAAATGTTGTTATTCAGCTACATAACAATTCATCTGCTACCAATAAAGTGCTGCTGTGTAGTTTGGGATTTAGCAACCAGGGTTTCCATATGCAAATGTGTGTGTAAGGGGAGTCATTTGTCATTATTTCTTTAAAAATGAAACCCATGAGCAGCAGAAGTTGATTTGTGAGACAGTTTATGTCAAACAGTTTTGATGCGGATTCAGAGGAGAAACTGCTGGCCACTGAGAAGGTTGAGACATTGAAAGTTTCAGGATTTCCAATGGAAATGCAAAAAAAATCATGAAAAAAAAAAAGAAAAATCCAGCCGACTGTACCTGGAAACTTTATCCACCTACCCCAACTATTCAGATTATAAGCAAACTTCACATAGGAGCTTACCTTGGCAGAGCAGTTGTTAATCTGAATTCTGATAAAGCTCCTCTGTCCCAGACACTCAAATCTGTAGATTCTTGCTGATCTCCTCCCCATGGGTATTAATGCTATCAGGTACCTGTAATCCTAAAATTGAAATGAAGAAGTAAGCCTTGAGCATGTCTCTTCATTCACCATGCAAAGTACCCCAGAGACAATAGGCTAAAATTTCTCCTTCAACTTGCATCATAGCAGAACTGCCTACTAAACTGTTCTATAGCAGCCCTATCATAGCTCTTGTCAGAGTTTGCATTGATGATAAGGCTTCTTCAGACCTCACCAGGAGCCTAATTCAACTAGCAGCTCCTCGGTTCTTAATGCTGACCAGGTGGTCTAAGGAAGAAAGGGTTCTTGTTTTACTCTGAGCCAGAAAAGTAGCTATATAAATACACCTCTATTTTCACTTGTTGCCTGAAAGGTCTCTATAGAACCATAATTTTCATATCAAAAGCCCCTTTTTCAGAAAAGAACTGCACTATGGAGAACCACACCATGTTTTTATGTCACTTTCCCAGCTGGAAGACGCTCAGTTGGGATTATGTTCATTAAGCATTCAGCTGCGTTGTTACAGGTTTGAACCCAACTCTGAGATTTTTCGGAAACACTTCTCCATAGCTTCATCTTTTGCATTTCCTCAGTATCCTATTGCTAAAGTGCAGCAGATTCCACCACTGGGCAGCTACTAATATACTCAAATCCAAGCAGTTCCCTTGTATCTGAGCAGTGTTACAGCTCAGAACTGAAAAGGTTCATGGAGTAAGTGTTCTTCCACTTGCTAGATCTGATCTGGCAGGTGTTCTACTGGGCCAAGCAACGTGGCTTCGCACTGACCACAGCACAGAACAGCTTGAGACCCAGGGTCACGTTCATCCTTTGACCTAGGACCAGTGTCATAGCAGAGGGAGAGCATGGATCTGAGGGAAATGATGAGGGCTTCTCCCCAGCACTTTCCATAAGCCAGGTTATTTTCAGAAACATACAGGCATTCATTCTCTATGGGCATGCTAGCTTCATCACAGGTCACTGCAAAGCCCTCTGTCACGGGCTCTCCCAGAAGATCTTCTCCCACGTGGGGTCTGAGGATGATCCCAGAGATCACCTTCCAGGAAGTTCCAGATGTGCCCATCGTAGGACAGCTGCACCAGAGCATTGGTCCTTTTCCGCAGGGCTGCCTGCCACACCTAAGTAAGGTCAAACACATTGGAGCAAACACAGATTTGCTTCTTTCAACCTGCATTTGGTTGCACAGCCCTGCTCCAAACTTGCAGTGTCAAAACGCTTTGCTCCCCTTTTGCAATTTCATTGCCATGTTTGTTCTGCAGGACCAAGAGGACTAAGTAAAAACCGCTGGATTTTAATCTGGGGCTTTTATTCAGAGTAAGTTTTTAAACACGAAACAAGCAAATGGAAAAAGTCCACTTGAGTCTTTCTCTATGTGTGATGTACAGCTCCCACTCCTTTTCCTGCTGGACAGTAAGCTCTTTGAGACAAAGGCTGGTATTTTATCTGCGTTTGGGCAGCATATGGCATATCTGAAGCTCACCATTTTAAAAATACAAAGAAATCCCAGGCACCTGAGGCAAGCAGCTACCGTACATGCCCGCATGAGTGCTGGCAACTGGCAGCTCCATGGTAAAACCAGTCAGGTTGATTGGAAACTAGCCAGATGGCAGCTCCTGCTAGCTAAAAGGATTAATTATTTGGGGATCATGCCTGGAGAGCAGGCGTGATGAATGCAATATATAATTCCTTGTCACGACTGTGTCAGAGCTGGAGAATCGGGAACAGCCAGTACCCTGGGATTCAATCACAGCCATCTTTGCTCTCCCTGGGCAGAAAACAGGGTTTTTTACAATGCCCAGAAGATGAAACAGGTCTGCCTTTTAGCCTAAAACCTGATGTACGAACAGTTATCGGCTCGCAGCCTTTGCTTTCCTGCAATTACATTGATGTCATACATTCTTTTCTATTTTATTATGTATTTCACAACTGTGGTGTTAATTAACTATTTTATTGGGTCTGTGCAGTTAACCATGTCATGACTCAAATATCTACAATGCTGCTTTGGATTGGTGGTTTTTTTTCCTCTTGAACAATCACATAGGCTTTTTCTGCCTGGGTATCTCACTAGGTAGCCCTACAGCTCCTGGCCAAAGAAAACTGCTAGCCAGCATTCAGGAGTTCCTAAAATTGTCCAGTTTAATTAAGAGCAGTTTATCTAAGTGGAAAAATCCACTTCCGAGTTTGCTGCCAAATGTCCCCCCAGGGCTCATCTGGGGTTACATGTTCTGCTCTAGTTCAGGTGGTGGGGGTTTGGTGTCCTTCTCCTGCCTTGGCCACTCACACAGCTGAGGCCGGAGCTGGTGGGGATGTGATCCTCCTGACATGCCATGTGGGGAAATTCCCCTGTGCAGAGCAAAACCACCTCCCTGGTCTTTGATCTACATAAACTCAGTCTAGAGACAAAAGCGAACCTCTGACATGGCTCGTTCCTCCCAACAGGCAGCAAGGTTCTGGCTGCACTCCCATTCAAGCGGCACCAGCAACAGCCTGTTTTTGACAGCTATGCACAAGCACGGTTATTTCTAGCACAGTTTCCCAGAGCTGTGCCAGCAAAGAGGCTTTTTTTTTTTTTTTCCTTTTCTTCTTTAATACATTTTCAGACCCTATCTAGCCAAAGCATGCTCTATGCTGCACCTAGACACAGGTATACTGGCCAAAGCTGCAGGGAGGGTGAAGGATGACGTGAGATCTTGCAAGGCACCTTTACCATAATCTCCGGGGCTTTAACCCTCAGACCTGGGCTTAGCTGCACATGGCGAGAGCACAGAGAGGGCCCTGCCACCCACACTCCTCCTTGAGCAAAGTGCCACTTTGGTTTTCAGGTACTGGAGCAATGGGAGCAAAAGCTGTGGTGGAGGGACATGTCTGCTGAGCAGGACTATGTGCAAGTGCTTGTCACGCCTGCCCTCCCTCTGTCAAACTACCCTAGCTCACAGCAGTACTCTGGGGGGGGGCTTGGGGCGGGTGAGCTAAAAGGAAAGAAGTGAAGGTCTGTATTTGGCCAGGCTTGCCTTTATTGCCTGCCGTTTCTGTCCACAATACCCCAGCTGCCACAGCCCTGGGCTCTGGGGTTGCTGCTTTGCTTTTGGCTTCAGTAAGGATATCCCCGTGCCTTTCCATAAACACCCTCTGCAGATCTTTCTTCAGATACATCTCTTGGTGGTGTAAAATGTCCTGCTTCAACAAAGCCACCTCCATTTGGCTTATCTCATTACTTTTTAGATCCTTCTTTTGGTGACAAAAGGACATGTCACTGGATGTCTGTCATTGTGTCATTGCAGGAGTTCTGCAGAACAACCCAGATCCAGCTTTGGCCCCAGACTGAAGGACTTTCTGACCAATCCCATTCTGGGGAGACCTGAGTGCAGAAGAAAGGAGCCCAGATTTCCAGGGGCTTTTGCGTTTCTGAGGGCAACCCCACAGAGCCCTCCCCTCAGACCTTCTAGCCCTCTCCCCATTTATTTATGTGTGACTTCTTTAGCTCTAACATGCCATTTTGCTATTGTGGATCTGAAGCCAACATGTAAATAAGGCAAGTCAAACAGGGAGAGTCTACTAATGCCTCTCTTCAGTGTTGCTCCTCAGAGCAGAACTGGATTTTGGGAGCTTGTCTGTGCCCATCGCTGTTTTCTCACCTGAAACCGTAATCCTCTCTTTGTGCTTACAGTCACTCCCATAGCAACCAGTTGTGATGGCTCCGAGGATTATCGCTTCAGGAAGGAAATAAGCAGTGATGGAAGGAAAAAATAGACTTTTTTTTGCTCTGATCCTGCTTTTATGATGGTGGAACAAGCAAGTGCAGGTAAAATAAAGAGTATTCTTGCCTTCAGCTTATCTCCAGGCAGTCCCCAAGCTGAGAGGGTAGTCAGTTGCAAAGTTGGGTTTGTTTCCTCCTTTTCTGTCAGTCATTGTCTTCAGGACTTTGAGCTGAACCAAAGCAATATGAGAAACACGCTGACCAAGAGCCTGTTCACCTTGCTTGGCTGACCCATCCAGTCCATACAATCAAACTGACTTTCCTCAGAAAGGACAACTAGTCTGGCGCTAATGCACCACAAAATATTTGTGCAAATTCCTCAGTAATAAAAACATCCCGAGGAGGGAGGGGAGATGGGTAATACGTGCTCAGTGGTCCCACGGTGAAGCCTGGGAAAACAAACACAAAAACCTCCTGAGCTTTTGGCTGGACCAAACCAATAGAAAAGTCCTTAAGTAACTCTATTAACTTGGGAGAGAGATCCTTCGGAGATCCTTTAGATAACATGAGATATTTTAGAGATCACAAGCAACAAGGTAGTACTACTGAGATCTGGAGTCAAGCAGGGAAGAAACCTCCTGCACCTTGCCTGCAGTCAGTCTACTGCAGATGGGACCTTGCAAGGCAGAGCCTTGCTGCACATGGGTCTCTGCAGTCACTTGTGCCCCCCTTTGCAATGTCAGACACCAACAGCCATCAGGAGGCCGGCACAGATGGGTCTTTGTGCCCTTGTTGTCCTGAAAGGCCTCTGTAATTTTTATCATTGTTTTCCCAGAGGTGATGGCATGTTCTGGAGAATCGTGTGTTATTTGAGGTGCTCAGTACACTGATTTTTGTCACTGTGAATGCAGCGACAAATCCAATGGAAAATAAGTTCATTCCTTCAACAGAGTACTGTTACTGCTAAGCCAGACTAATCACCCCCTGACTGCAGTGGGCAGCCTGCCTGAGGAAGGAGCTCCAGGGCAGGAATGGCAGAGCACATACCCTCTCCTGCCCACTGCCCGAGAGCAGGCAGCCCCCAAGGAGCAGCGCTCTGCCCACTTCGGGGCACAGTGATGGGTCTGGGCCTTCCCAGCCTAATGCCAACTGCAAAGAAGCCAGCTTCTGCATGAGCCTATGTATTTCATCCCCACAAAACATCTCCCAGAGAGGATCCTCAACCAGTTCTGCTGTTCTGGTTTGGGGTTATGGAGGAGGATGTCTTTGTCTTTCCTTGCATGGGGGCAGTTTGTTGCTAGGACTTTCCCCCAGTGCTGTCCCCATTGGTCTCAGCCAGCCTCACTTCAGGCTGTGGCATGTGCAGGGATGGCAACCAAGACAGATCCCTCTTCCCCAGCAGTCAACTTTCTTCTTCTTGCAGGCACCTGCACTCCCTTTTGCCTTCCCTAGGAGCCCTGAGGAGCAGGGGGACACACTGCTGGCTGGCTCTGGGCAGCCCCATCCCACCATCTTTCTGTGTCCAGCATGAGCTGAATCAGTGGGCAGGGGCCACAGGGGCACTGCTCCATCTCAGCCACTTGCCCGTAAGCCTCAGTGCAAGCCTGCTGAAAGCAAGAGGCTATTTTGGTGCAGGTGAGAGGAGGAAGGAATGATGTGTTGATGCCTGATGGGTTGGTGGGTGATGGGTGATGGTGGGTTGATGCCTGCAGCACTGCTCCCCATTTCATTGTGGCAGTCGGTTTTGGCAGGTGAGGGGTGGCAGCGCCAGTGTGCTCAGTAGGATACATGAGGTGCCACCACCCTGGGTGTTTGAGGGTCCTGGGCAGAGCTGCTGAGCTGGGTCCGGCCACTGCACCTATGTACCCATGGCTCCAGCCAGTCGGTGTCACACCTCCCACTGCCCAAAGGGCTGGCACACAAAGCTGACAGCAATGGGTTAGGGAAGGTGAAGTGAAGGCTGGTGCAGGTGACCATGAAAAGCTGTGAGAGAGAGCTATTTGCATGTGTACTTTAGTAAATATTTCCAAGGAGCCTTACGAAACTCTAATTGTGAGCCACCTTCAAGCATGCCGTAATGACAAAGGGAAGCTCAAAGCCATGAACAGGGTAATGCGCTGAACTAATACATATTCACCAGTGCTCATGTGGAGGTTGCATCAATCAGATCCACTTCATTCCTTGTAGCCTGATCCAAGACAGGTCATGCATAATCTTCTCGTTCAAGTCTATGCTGGAAACCAGTGGTTACAAGTTCTGTTTATCAGGCTGTGCCACTGATGACTTTGGTGCAGTGTGCTGGGAAGGATTAGTTTCTTTGTGAGCATGTACACATGTACATGTAAGTTTTTCTTGTTGAAACCTTCAGGGACAAATCTGTGCTAGGATATATTTAGCAGAAAACCCCAAAGGAACATTTTTCATACTTTTCTTTTTTACCTTTTTGCTAAACTTTTTTTTCCTTAGATGAAAGGAAAAGGGAACAAAGACAAGGCGTGAGAATAAGATAAAAAAGAGACAACAAAAATTTGCTAGGATATGTAAGGAGGAAAGCATGCAAATGCAGGACTGCATGGCCACGTAAAAATGAGGCTGGAAGAGAAATAATTAGGTTGCACAGTCCCATAAAGCAGGACCAGCTGCACAAAAACCTGCTGTATTGCAGGTCTGAGATGGTGCAAATCTGTGATGAAAACTCCTTCTGCTCCTGCAAGCTCTCCTCCCCACAATAGCTTGCTTTTTCTATTCACCTTTCTCAGGCCCTTTAGTTATGAGATGGCAGAGGCCTATGGAGCATGGGTGGAGAAACACAGAAAGCTTGCAGTGCACGCAGAGAAAAGAAACAAAAAGAAAAGGCAGAAAAAGGCCAGTGGTGTATGAAGCCAATAACCAAAGCTTTTTACACAGCCTTCTTCCTTAATTACTGTATTTAGCACCACTGGTGTAATCAAGAACTGTGACTCTTCACTCAGGCATGACAGATCCAGCACGTTATAACCTTACCCCCACTCCTCACCAAATTCCCTGATGCTGGCGCGGGAGTCATGGGCAACGCTGAGACGATCAATGTGATCAAACAAATGCTGATTGATTAGACAAAGTGTCAGCCTTATATAGGAATTTCTCAGTACAGCTACATTGATTTGGCAATTACTGATTGAGCACCTTAACCCTTAACAATGCTTATGATTGGATAGCTCTGTCCTGGGAACTGGGCCTTCAGACTATCTTGTTTTCTCCTTTACTACCCGTGATGTTTTCTTCACTCTTCTTTTCACCTGTCTGCCGATGGTGTTTTCTTCACTTCCTAATCCACGGCTTTCAGTTTATCTTAACTCCGTTACTATTCTCAGGCAAGCTGCCTTACACTGAGGCCTCTGGATTGCTCACAAAATGTCCGTTGTCAGACTGCCTGTCCACACCCTGAAGCCTTTCCAATAGCATCCTTCATTCTCCAGCCCTGAAGCCTAGAAAATAAGTCAAGGATGGAAACCGAACTGTGTCAGCATGCTCTGTATGCCAAAATGACTAACGTTAATATGTGCAGATTATAGCAAGTACCTACAATCCACACAAATCCCTGAAGCTAAAACCGACCTGGCAATCTTACCTCTAGACATATTTCCATATTACAATTCCTTGGGAAGCAGATTTATGTCAAAATGTGCCCTCCTGCTCTCCTCTATGCTTCTGTATGTACAGGTCCCTCCACCAAGATGTGACCATCTCAGTGTTTGACTAGCTCTGTTCTAAACAAACTTTGCAAAATTATCTGGTTTAAAACTGTTCTTCAAAAAAAAAAAAAAAAAAAAAAAAAAAAAACTTGTATTTTGGGGTTGTTTTTTGCAAGCTCAGACAATTTAGGGCTCTTGCTTCAAGCATGGTCACCAAAAGTATTGAGCTGGCACCCTAGAGAGATGTGGAAGCTACCTTTGGGAGCAGGAGTGGTGGTGAGCTGCTGGGAAAGAGAGGACATGGACAACATAGGACAGATGTACCAACAACCTACCAGAGTAAATTCTTATTCATCTGTCACAAAGTAAATCTAAACCTCTACACATCTGGGATGTGATTGTCCTCTACTTGGAGGCCTTTTCCACCACTTTGACAATGTAAAATGTCCTCCAGAGGATAAGTGACATTCTTGTTCTCTTTAAACTGAATGCCTTGGTTTCAGAGGGATCTAGCTCTGCACAAACAAGGATCAGATAGTTCTCGTTATAACATGAAGTACTTAGGCTGTGGAGTAACGCCAAGTTCATGTTGTTCGGGAAACCCCATTATTATTACACTACTTTTTAATTTCCTGACTTCCTGGTGGCTCATCTTCCAACCTGAACTTTGCATTCTTTTCTCTCTTTCCCATCACTTAGTTATAAGTAATGAAATGGGGAGGGGGTAAATGTTGAAGAAAATTTAAATGGACCATTGAAATTCCTTACCAATGGCTGCTATTTTCCGGTTTCCCCACAAATTTGTCAAATCGACAAATTAACACCCAGTCAAATTAACACCCTCAAATATACTTGCAGATGCACCACACTCATGCCAAAGCTTGAGGGATTTGTTCAGAATGAAAATCAGGTGGGGAAAAATATATCTGTGCAGCTAATGCCTCCACTATGCCCCCTCCAAAGTCTATAGGCATCTACCAACCTATCCCAGCTGAAGCTGGCCCACACTCGAGAGAGAAGAGTGTGAGATGATAAACACCAGTGAGAACAAGACTGGACAGGGTCATAAAAAAATGGGATAACAGGAATTAGCTGAATAAGTAAGAAATGAATATCCTATTTCTACAGTCCTGTTCCTCATCACTGTTCTACAGAAAGAGTAAGTAACTAAATTAAGCAGAAGAACCTTTAGGAGGAATATGACGGGAAATGAAATCCTGACAGCAAGGTCTGTTAGGCTCCAAAATGGTCCCTCCAGGGAAGCAGCGGACGCCTGAGTCATCTGAACAATAGACTGGACCAAGTGCTGGAAAATACACAGGAGGGAATAAATCTGCATTAGCAGAGGGATGTCTCAGATGACCTAATAGGTTGTTTCCATCCATAAATCTGGGATTCTGTGACATGACCTTAGCCAGAAAGCAGCCCCGGCAACATCACAAATGGGTACACCTATATTATTTACATTGGAGCTCAGAGTGACGACAGTGACTTGCATGTTACATGAGTGACAGCTCATATTTTTGGAACATCTTAGTATGTAAACTGCTTTCCATCACCCATAAATTATGGATCTGACTTGTGTGCACCTCACCACACAGTCCACGTCCTATTTACAGGGTGAGGAAAGAGAGCGGGACATCTATGCATGTTAGTTATTCTTCATAGTTAAAACACCCTGTCCAGACCCAGCTCACTGGCTTCTGAGGCCTTCCATCTTCCCTGCTGTTTTCTTCTAGTGATTGACTTCTGGGGGGCTCCATCTGGGAATTTTTTGGGAAAGAAATGCCCACAGGTCTATTGGTCTTAATCCAGGAACAGCAGAATGTATGCATTTCTCCCAGCACTGCAAAGAAAAAATCATGGCACAGAAGTATAAAAGCAAACAACAAAGATTAAATTATTTTTAAAAAGCAGTGACCATCTTGGTTTATAACAGTACACACAAACCACCTGCTAGATTTTAATACCTTTAGTACCAACATCATCCCCTCAAGGAGTTTAATTCTCAAAGAAACCGTCCTCTTCTCACATGAATACAGTATTAACATAAGGAAGCAGGAACCTGTTTTCCAGTGTATGAAAGAGTTAGCAATAAACATTCCCTTCCTTATCTCCTTAAAAATAAATCTCTCTTTCATACCCATGCATGTACATGCCTTCACATCAGTTCTGATGGCTCAGTCAAAACACAATCCTCTAGACAAAAATGAGGGTTCAAACCCATTGATAGCTTTCCTGAGCTATTCTTGCTTTCTATCCCAGAAAAAGGATGGAGTGCTCCACTTCAAACCTTTCTCTGCTCTGTGTCACCAAAACTCAGCACCCTACTCTCTATCCATCCAAAAGCACCAGCATCCAGTGGGTGCCAACTGCTTCCCATCATGCTCCAGCAAAGGGCAGCCAGCTTATCCTGTTCCCCCCTCCCGTTGCTCTTGGAGTCCACCAGGAAAAGTTGCTGTTAGTAAGCCCTGATAAGCCTTATTATCCCCTCATTACCAGGCAGGACTGATAATAGTTAGCAATCGTCAAGCCACTGAGGCAAAGAAAAAGCTCCTGAGAGTGTCATTATCAATTCAGGGAATATAATTTTATGTGGTACTGAGAAATTACACTGATTCAGGCTCTGAATGCAACACAACGAGTTCAAAGCACACCATGTACGTGTGTATTCACGCATAGAGGAGCAGGGGCGCATGTGCATTCCCTCTCCTGATGCCTATCAGACAGGAGAAAGGAGGTGAGCTAGTCTGTACTGCTCTGGTTTGACTGGGCACGTCTACAGCTATAATCACACCTGATCCCTTGTCTTGCCCTGCCAGATGCCAGCCCTGATCAGCATACTGCAGTGGCAGCTCTGGTTTCCCCATGCAGCAGCCACCTCCTGCCACCAGAACACAAACATCACTTTGGCCAAGCATCTCAAAACTCAGCCCTTCCCTTTGGGCCTGAGAAAATAGCCAAGTTCTCTGCAAGTGTTTAAAAAATAGAAGTGGACATTTAGCAAGGCCTGGAGTCCTTTGGAATTGCACCCCTCACCTGCCTGGGATAACCTGCTCCAAACATCCCACCTGACTGCAGCCTTAAGAGCTCCAGTCCTTTCAAAGGGTGTCCCTTTCAGACCAGCCACCAGCTTGGCCTCAGGGGAGACAAGGATGGGGAGCTCTCCCTGGCTCCTGCTCCAGCACAGCCTCCAGTGCTGGCATATGAGGATGGACAGTAGGAGGAACACAGCTCATCTCTGCAAAGAGAGGGAAGGCTTCTCTTTAACACTCCAGCCAAATCCTGTTTCAGTGATGTAACCGGGTTTGAGCAGGCAGGGGAGTGACTAGGACGGTCTCAACAAGCAAGGTCTTCTGCAGAGTGCAATTAGGAGCTACTGTGATTTCCTCATCAACTTTGGTAATGGCTCACATGACAGGGGAAAAAATTAGTAACACTGGAAACCTTTATTCTTTTAGTGAGATTTCATTCCTCTGACAAACAATATGCACCTGAAAGTATGATCTCAGAGATCACAAAGCCAGCTCAGCTCACGGGCAAGGCTTGCCAGTGGTGTTAGAAGCCATGTGCTGGCACATCAACCTCTCTTCAATGATCTCCAAAGCAGCCTGTGTCCAGGCCACATGTGCTGGAAACCAGGAAAAAAGACAAATACCAGCACAAGATCCCCATCCTGCCCATGTGTCTGTGGAATGCAGAGCAGGAATCCATGGCACCTCAAATTCAGCAGCTACAAAAACCAGTGGGAGAGGTGCTGCTGGGGTGCCTGGCTCTTGCTCACTCTGCTGCAGAGAATCGATGTTTAAGGGCACATCCTGCCCTGGGGAACTGGTTAATCCTGATTGCTGGAGGGATGAATGCAGGCAGTGACTTGATTCCATTTACAATGTTAAGCCAGTTGTTGAATCCAATTAGTGACTGTTGGCTCCTGTGGGGTCCTGCATGCAGAGAAATGGATCCACCCTGAGACCAGAATCTTGCTTACTGGCTTGTAAAACAGAATCTATGCCGAAGAGCAACTGATCATTGCTACACCCCACAACCCCCGTGTCTGCTACCTAACAGTGGGCTGGAGCTGGGAGAAAGTGGATTTTACAGCTTGGGACTAACCACAGAATGTGCTGAGGAGAGCCTCTGCACAGAAAGACTGTTCACTTCCCTTTGAGGATAAATAGTAAGGCTATGAAAGAAGTCCAGTAGTCCCAGGCAATTTCCCCTTGCTTCCAGAGATTGGCAGCAAGTACCACTTCATAGCTCACTTGCACTAACACCTCAGTCACAGGACCCATGGTTCCTCCTCCCTCCTGCTGCCTGAGACCATCTCAGCATCTCCCACCACTTGTGCCATTCATGGCATGTTGTAGAAGAGACACCAGCATTAAATTCAGCAGAGCTGTCCAGAGAGCTGCTTACATCAGTAAGTGGCGCGAAATGGGATTTCCATTTCCCCCTGCAGCTGATGTTCATCTTCCCAGGCTGAAATGCAGCTTCTCCTCTCCTCCCTGTGTGGGAGCACACGTCAGACCTCCTTCCAGTGTGCACAGTGGGCTGGGTGTCCTGAAGTCACTTAGTCCTGTCAGCTCTCCTGTCCCTTTCTGCTTCTCGCTGCTCTCGTGGGAACACAACCCACTGGGCCACAACATTTGGATGCAGGGGACTCACCAGGTCTCTTGTTTGGTGATTTACAATAGAGATCTGAGTAACTAAGAATTAAAGCTACATTTCTGTGCCAAAACCATTATGAAGACATCACTGTAGCCTTTTATAACCATCTTACCTCAACTAGGCTACCAAAAAGCCTTTCTTCCCACCAGGGCATAGAGCTACCCTTTTGCTTGCCTATTTAATTGAATTTAAAGTGTACAGACCTTTTGCAGAGAGGTATTAACCCCCCACCCCAAAATTAAGATCAGTACCCCAGTTTTTCTCAGACTTACCAATAAAGGGAAAGCAGCATGGGTCTCATAAATAACTACCTGATCTGTCCAGCTTTGCAGTTTATTTGGTTGCTCTTTGTTCCTGTTCCTGTTGTGCTCCCTTTCCATGAACAGAAAGCAAAAATGTTCATGGAAAATAGATTTCAAAGGCATGTGCATAAGTATTCCTGGAAATCTAATTTTATGTTTTCAGTAAAAGCATCTGCTACTATACAAGAGTTGAGAAGGAAAAAACAATAGGACATATATCTGACCACTGCACAGCTACCTTCACTTCTCGCCCAAAGAGGAGAAAGTGAGACCATATCTCAGCAAATACAAGAGTGATATTGTTAAGCAAGCAGGACAAGGCAGCTAAAATGCAGTTATTTTGTTCTTGTGGCATGAACAGAGGGGTTGCATTTAAAGCTCATTTTTTTGCAAGATGATGCTTGCAGAAGGAGATCTGTTTGGATATCCAGCAGGAGGCTGGGGATAATGGGTATGAGAGGCCCTAAATACCCATCTACCCATTGAGTGTGTAGATGAGCTCACCAAATGATAATAATGTTACTTTACCAGGAAATGGGAGAGAAATTATCAGCAAGAATAGGCAAAAACCCACTTAGCTGTAATTTCTGAAATCCTTTCCAGCTCTTGACTAAGATATTTTTGTTGTCGCAGAATAAACCAAGGAACAGTAAAAAAACAGTTGCTCAGGGTAGCAGAAAGGGACGTAAGACAGATGAGAACTAAAAAAGCACGCCGGCATGGTACAGGAAAAGCTCCATCAAAAATAATGAACCTAAATTCCCTTCTTCAGTGGCTGAAGAAACAAAGGATGAGATTGTTGGCTCTGGAGGTCATAGCCTTAATGTGCTGTTAATAGAGTTTCTATTATAAAGCAGTGTTGCTGCATTAGCTTTGATTTAGCAATGCCGGTTTAGTTCAGCTGAGGAAGTGATCCATAAATTCAACTCTGCATCTCTGTAAGCACAGTGAAGGAAGAAAGGCTTGCTTATCTCTGGAGAAGAAGAGGGGATTGCTGGTCTGACCTGGGCAACCCCTGGTGCCCACCCTTGCTGTCACTGCTCTGTTACCTGCCTGTGAGGTGCAAAAGGGACAGCATGTAGCTTATGTGGCTCAGACACTGCTTATACAGCCCCATCCATCCACTCATGATAGTTCGGCTCAGTTTCATGTCCCACTCCAGCGGCTGGCTGCACAGGGAGTGAGCCTCAGAATCTCTCTGAAATTCAAGTGTCAGGAAAAGAGATTTTAGGGTAAAACAATAAAAGTAATATTAGCAGATTGCTGGGACCAGGCAATTTCTCTCAAGAGCTCTGAGGGAGCTCAGACTCGAAACTGCTGACCTATTCAGTACAATGCCACAGCAGCTGTTGAAATGGCGAGGCACCACAGGAATGGAAGGTGGCAAATGTTACATTCATATTTAAAAAGGGCTTTTAGAGGCCATCCAGAGACCTGTGGGCTGGAAAGCTGGGCAAGGCAAATTGACAGAAAGTATAACAAGAGCAGAATAGCCAGCAATGTGATAGAATGAGAAAGAGCAACATTTGTGGTGTGAAAGCTGGAGCAGTGCAAATCCTTTCGTGTCAAGACCTGGGCAACTTGGCATATTCATAAAAGATTGAAGTGCAACAAAGTGGAGAATGATCTCAGAAAACTGAATGACAGGTTGATGAAATGACATATGAAACTTGCCAGCAGCAAATACAAAGCAAGAAGCATGAGGAACACCAGCCCTAGCCACACAGAGATCATCAGGCACTCAGAATTAACATCAATCAGGAAGGAAACCTCAGAGTCTCTCAAAATGCCAGCTTAACTGCTCAATGGTTGTCATCAAGGCAAGAAAAAAAGAGCTTTAGGAATGACTACAGCATTAAGAGAGAATGAAAAAGTGAGCACTTCTAGGGTACCCCTGCCTCAAACACAGACCAAGGAGGAAGTAGAAGAATGGGTGAAGATACAGAGAGGTGGCACAGAAACATGCAATGGTTTCCATAGGCAGTCAGGCTAACTACAGTAGTGTTCTTCTGCTTGGTCACCTCAACAGAGAAGGGATGTGAAAGAGGTCCCAAAAACTCATGACCAGCAGGAGGTGTGAACAGGAAAGCGCTGTTCATCATGTCTGCTATCACAAGAGGAAAGCAGCACAACCCAATCTATTGGGCTGGAGGTCTAACACAAAGGAACGGAAGCACTGCTTTCACATGGCACAAAATTGCATTATGGCAGTCGTTGTCATGGGATGCTATGAAGGCCACAATTATAAAAGAATTCCAGAAGGGGTTAGCCAAATTCTTAGAGGCTTGACCCATCTGCAGCTGTCAAACACAATGACTCAGATGCCAGCCAAAAATTCCCTTAGCCTTAGTCCGCTTTTTACTGAGCTGGTAATACCACAGAGGGTTTGTGCTATGCTTTCCCTGTCCTTACACCCTGTCTCTAAGAGTCTGTTTCTGAAATGAGCTACCTGATTAGCTGGACCTTTGGTCTGGGCTGCTATCACTGCATAAGGCATTACAGATGATATAAGATGTATATTAAGAAGCTGGAGTTTATTGCAGGTGATGATCAGATTTTTTCACCTCACACGAATGTCTTGCCTTTGGCGGGTTGCTAATATCTGATGCCTGATATCTGAAAAAGCATTTCTATGCTAAAAATCTATCTGGCAGTCTGTACCAAAGACCAGCTCTTTCCTGATCTTCCACAGATGCTCTGCAAAATCCATAAACCATGACAGTGGATTACCTTTATCATTGATTTAACTGTCACCACTAAAAGTAGTTAGCAGTCATGAAATAAGCCAGCAACTGTATTTGAAGCAACGTCCTCCTGAGGCACATATTTCCTTTTATCAGTTCTTAAATTAATTCTCCTTCATTGCGTGACGGGTGCCTTATTCTCACTTTGCAGGATGAGTAAAACGGAAGCACCCATCACTTTCTTTTCTCATACACCATAATTTTGTATGCTCAACTGCTCTCCCTTCTGCCGCTTCTCCTTTCCAGCTGACACAGGCCAAGATTACACAAAGATGCCTCTCGTCAAGAGGAAGCCCTTTCATCTCTGAGGTGTGACTTATGCTCTAGACACAGTGAAGGAGAAGGTCATGGGTCTGGGGATAAGTTATGCATCATCAGCTGGAGGGCAGCAGGAGAGGGATGGGTAACAGTCCCTTGCTACCACGGCTGGACCACATTGGCACCAGAGTGCTCAGCTTGGTGTCTGCACTCGGCTTGTTCCATACAAAAACAGCCTGTGTTTTTCATTTCCACCAGTCTAGCATCTCCTGCCAGCTCAAGGCATTTCCTTTCTTTAAAAAAACAAGGTTTGATCATTCACTTTTGGAGCTATCTAAACTTGCCAGCATTTGTTCCATCTGGACAGGTGGGAAAACACTGATCCAAAACTGGTAAAGAAAGCAAAAGGAACTAGGTACCAACTTGTAATGTGGGAAACGAAGCCAAGAAAAACAGCATCTTAAGAGATATTAAAGACAAAAACAAATGTGGTAAACAGGAGCAGAGACAGATTTCACAGGAGAGGCAGGAAGACAGTGACTAAAGCACCAGGAGCAAACCAGTGTACACATGGAAACTGAGTCCAGAGTCCCAGGGTTTCTTTGTTCTTGTTTTTCCTACCATTTCACAGAAATCATGATGCTGTCAAGATCCCTCTATACCCAAGGGTCAATGATGTCAATGAAAGTTGGTGGAGCTGCAGTGATTTATATCCATTAAGGAGCAACTTTCTGAGATTTCCCAGAATTTCTGGGGTTTAAAATAATGCCCTGAGAACCCAGCTGAAAACAGCAGTTGGGATTATTCTTAAACCAGGTCATATAAAATCTAGATTAAAAATAATTAAAAATGCCTCCATTATTTTTTTTTACCAGTTGCAGAATTCCTAACTTTGGATGGTCACAGTGAAAACAAAACCCTAGGAAAACATGTGCATGACACATTTGTACCAGTTTGAGAGCCATGGCAAATGCATACAGAGCTCTACAAATTCCAGCTCAGCAAACAGCGCATTTAGAAAGCAAAGTAAATATTATCTTTGTTGCCCCCAGGCTTTTGTTTAACTTTTTGATTTACCTTCCCACCACTCTCTCCTGCCTTCAAAATGGGATAGACAGATTTGAAAATAACTTCAGAATAAGGATCTGATTTTTTTCACCATTGTTTGTTGGGAAACAAAAATGGGGTGGGTTTTTTTTCTGTTTTGCTTTTTCTTCTGTTTGCCAGGATAAACTAGAGGTTGCAAATATTTAGGGGCCCTCCTGCATGTGAAACCTCTCATCACCCTCATTCTAAGTGCACGTGAATGCATCACCCTCATTTTAAGTGCATGTGAATACAAAGCTCTCAGCCGCTCGTGTCCTGTGTCCTTTTTGCAGAAGACAGTCCAAGGATATGCATACCTCTCAAAGGTGCAAAGGAAACACAAATGCAGTGAAGTAGAACAGGGGAGGAAGTCTCAGTCCAGCACTCTTCCCATGGCATGGCCCACAGGCCCCTTCCCTTTCCAGCCTCCTGCCACCCAATCCCTTCCCCTCCTCTTGGCCATTCCCTCCCCAGCCCACACTCACTAAATAACATCTTCTTCAGGTTCGGTGCCACCACCTCAGCTCACAGGCAGCCACACTGGGTGTTCTTGAACAGAGGTGCATCCCTGCCATGGTTGCAGCAGAACCCAAGCATGTTTAAAACCAGACAAGGCACTGTGCACACATCACCGCCTTAATCTGGCTGGGGCCTCTTTCAGATGAAGGGGATGGGGATGGAGTGCTCAGCTGGTACAGACTAACTCACCCTTGACCATTTTCACTCCACAGACCTCTCTTAATGTCAGGTTTTATAACCCAATTACTACTGACTTGGGTTAGATTCAGACAGACTGCCTACCAGAGAAAGGCTCAATATCCCATTATCAGATTTGTGAGCCCGCCATTCCTCTTCATTTAGTGCATAATAAAAAGTGTCAGTAGTGTCCTATGGAATTCAGCTTTACAACAAGTCTTAACTATGCAAGTAATATCAGGTAAAAACACTCCACGGAATCATATGCAGGACAACAATTTTAAAACCTTTTTTATTTAAATATTAAATAAAACACATTGACTAATCATTTTGGTGTACACCTCTCATTTTAACATAAGAAATAAAATGATTGTTCAGTCATGATAAAAAATAAACTATACATCTCAATTAAACCAATCACGTAGTGTCTTTAAATACCCTATTGCATTGCAGTCTGCAGAACAGCACTGTCAAGGTATCTACAAAAAAAACCCCAAACTTTTTAAAATGACCTCTTTCTACTCCAGCAATAATTCCAAAGAGGTTCTACAGCAATTGGAGAAGAAAAACAAAAAAAATACTATGAAAGTAAAGTGCTTGTCATTGCTCAGGACAGGAAACAAAAGAATCTGTGGCCTTTTGATCCATTGCATTAAGCAAAACAGATAGTGAAGAGGAAATTCTGCGTTTGAAGTATGTGTGCTACCCCTTATAAAACTGAAGGCAAAGTGGCTGCTTTGTGATGAGCTGGCTCCTTCTTGCCCTTCTCTCCAGCCATCTCCATGCAATCTGGTTTTTGGGTTGGGTTATATTTTTCTCTGTTTTTTAAACCACACTAAAAATAGGCATGAGACTTTGGTGTTTTCTCTGCTGCAAGGCACCACTCATTAACAGAAATCCAACTCAAGCAATTTTATCTCACTTTGAAGCTTCCAGACCATGCAGCAGCAGCAGCAAGCTGGAGATGCACCAGTAAAGACACACAGATACAACACACAGATAAAAGAGGTTGTTTATGGAGAGCCACAGACAGAGCCACATGACATCTTCGAGCCTTCCTACTCCCACCAATTAACCTGATTGATCTTTGGCTTTTTTCTTCTTAGAAAAACCGAAAAAACAACAAAAAACAGAATAAACCAAACAAAAAACAGGTATTTTATGACTTGCAAATGCATAATACTGCAGGTTGCATGAAGCCAAGGTAACTTGAAGGCACCCCGTGTCACACTTTGGAAGATGGGTCCTTTAAGCGTTCAGACAGAATGCACCTATCTCCTGACATTCAGCTGGCAGCTTCCAGCCAAGCTGGGTAGCTGTTTGCTCACCTGCTTCCCAAGTTTGCATGCCCTACCCACCTAATTTCTGTAGGAGCACGGGCTCTTTTCCCCATTATACCAAAGCACCCTGCCTTGGAAGGGGAGTGGGGTTTATACCAGAAACACAATGTAAGCATATTACAAAATATAAAAACTAATTAGTGTTATACAGTTTTCTGCTTCCTATTTATATACATATACAGCATTAAAAACCATAGGAAAAAAGAAAAACCAAACCACCCATCTAATCCAAAACCTCAGTTTGCTAATATGCCAAAAACAAAACAACCAAAACCAAAATCCCAAAGATTGTGCTGTGTTACTCACTTTTAATACAGTTTTGTTCAGAAATAGCTGTGCTCCATTAGAGTGGAATTCTGTTCTAGCCTATTCCTTTTGTCTTTGTCAGTATAGAATCATAACCTCAATATTGCACATTTCCCCAAGAGTCAGTTCTGTTTGGACCCTGATAATGAAATGCATAAAAACACAATTAGCAGCGGAAATAATCATGTGCAGCACTAAGAAATACCCCTCAGGCAACTCGGTAGGCAACCTCGAGGAGGGCTTATCAAAAAGAAAGCCCTTCCCATCACCCCACTGGTACTAAGGCTTCCTCCTCAGTGCTCTGCAAGAATATGAATAAACTTAGCATTTATAAAAAGATTCCTAGAGATCATTCAGACTGACAAAATATATGCATGTGTGTGTATGTGTATACACACACAGCCCCCAACCCCCAAACAAACATCCCTGCAAGAGACCAGACATTATGCAATTTGGATCCTGGTATCAAGGGATACATTTTCAGCAGATTACTTGCCTCTGTACTAATTAGAAGGGCTTTTTAAGCTTTTCCAGCTGATGCATCAAGCAAGAACTTCACAGTTTTCATTTTCAGTATGTGTATCTGGGAGGTGTGGAATGGGGATGTTGGTTCCTTTACATAAAATGAGTGTTAACAGGAGGGGAAAAAAACACCCAACAAATGGCAATGCTTCCATTTTTGTCTTCTATGAATGCATAATGCTGCATGCCACTGGTTTTCTGTTTATTTTCTTTAAAAGAGGTAATCATCTTCACAAACCCATAAATGAATATTGTGAAAAAGGGAGGCTCTGGTCCCTTCTTTGAAAAGCCTCTCCCTGCTGTGTCACCATCGACAGCTGCTAATCTTGCATAACAGCAGAGCTGTATTGGTCTGACTTGAGTACAGTACCGAAGAGTTCTTCCTAAACCACATCCCTCCCTGTCCCCACAAATGCCCCACCCAACCTCCCCACCATTATTCTTCCTTTAAAAAAAATCAGTTTCTATTCATATTTGTTCAGTGCAAGAGTAGAAGAAGCAAAAAGACATACATATTGCTTGTGTCAGTTCTATAAAGTTGCCAGCTTTCTGAGCCAGACAGCCTCTTCACATACTTCAAAATTTATTGCTTCTGAGAGTCACTCGTCCACACGACATCAGCCAGCCACGGAGCCACACACACCATGGAGCGGTGGTGGAAGCTCTTTACAACAAGAGCAGCAGGAGCTGCAGCAGCCAGGTCTCTCATTTCACCAAGACGAACTTCCCTAGCTGGTTGGAAGTCAGGTCCTCCATCTCACAATCTCCATGCTGCAGAGTGACAGCATCATAGCTTGGAGACTGTGCAGAGAAACTCTGCTGCTGAGAGAAGGTGGTGCCAACTGGAGAAACATTGCTGCTGATGTACAGGTGTGTGTCTAAAAGATGAGCTGCTGAGGACACCGGTGACACGCTGACACCGAAGAAATGAGGTTGGAGCAGCTGGCTGTTGCCAAATGCCAGCTCGAATGAGTTCTCTCTTTGTAGCTCTGACAACAGAAGAGAATTGGATGCTTTGCAGGTACCTAGGCTATCAGAGGAGGGGATGCCATTTGTTGCAGCTGTCTGAGAAGTCTGGGGACAAGCTGTCTGGAGTAGCTGGTGATGCTGGAGCTGGAGCATTCTGAACAAAATCCAAGGGTGGAAAAGGTTAATTTGCACTGCTAGCATGGTTTAATGTTTTAGTTCCTACTTCCTCTCCCCTAACCCTGACCACAACTTTCCCCTTTGTTTCCTTCTCTCTATCAAACTTCTCCTTACTCAGCCAGCACAATTAAAGCAAGCTGACCATGCCAGGGCAACGTGTTTTCACTTGGCTTTTCCCCACACTGGAGAGGGCAACTATCACCAGAAAGTTATCTAGTCACCACATGGCAAGCTAATAATAGATGTTCTAGAGACAACATGTGCAGATAAACTGGAAACTCAATTTTCCATCTTGCTTCTGTGGGAATGAAGAGGTGCTACCACACATGACATTTGAGGCCACTGGAATTGTGTCTCCTTTGTGGGCTGTAACTTTTCCAAATTACAAGGTCTCACTTCCTTGCCACGGGAAAATTACAGGAGGAGGCAGAGAAGGAAAGAAATCATTCCCAAAACTAACAAAGAAAAACACAGCTTGCAATGGGGAGAAGTCATGTTTCCCCCCACAGTACCAAACTGCTTCTCAATCCAGTGACCTCCAAATACTTGGACGTTGAGATTTTTAACTGGAGCTACACGTCCTGTGTTACGTATGCCAGTGCAGGAAGCCACAAAGGAAGCCAAGCAGTTTATCTGCTGCCACACAGCAAAGATGGAGGATAGGAATCTCCAGTGACCAAATTCCCCAACCTCTTTTGCTGTGTTTAATCCTCCTTGCTTGCCCCTAACCAAAGTAAACCCAATGAAAACAGCTAAACTCCTCCTGGCCAGCTTCTCACCTCTGCTGCTGTAGCACCTCCTCCAGGAGGCTTCTTCCCTCTCTGCTGCTCCCGCTGCTGCCGTACATGCAGGTGTTCGGTTGTGTGTGTTGGAAAGGGCTCATGGCACTCCTTGCTGCCCGAGATGAGGAGGACTGACACACCTGCCGAGCAAAGCCTTTGATTTTATTCAAGCCGAGAAACCCCTTGGCTCGAGCGTTCTTCCGCAGCTGCTGCCTAAAAGCCTTCAAGCCTGTGGGATATGAGGAAAAGAAATGCACTTTAATCCTCCTTAGCATTTGCCTAGGAGCCTGCTTTACAGATCAGCCTTTCTGGGCAGCTGCCTTTGTTTGCAGGCGAACCGCACTACAAGAGACTGTAACTCTTTAGATCACGTTCACCCCTCTGCCTGATAGTCAAAGCAAGAATTATGTAATGGAACAGGGTCTGGCACAGCTGCACCCTTGTGTAGATGGGCACATGCACAGCAAAGGAGAAACCTAACAGATATCATAATGTTGTGCACCCTGTGTTTTAGGAGGAAGGCAGAGCCCACCATCCCACTCATGGCAGCAGAAATACTTCATTGGGCATGCTGAATCACTTGTCTACGAACCTCTCATCTAGGCACCTTCCTCAGGGCATCCAATTCTCCCTTGGGGACCCTGAATACAAGAGGCAGAATATCCAGCTGACTGTCCTCAGTGTAACACTAACACAGGCAAGCAAGCATCCCTGCATGTTACCCTCTTCTAGGGGCTGTTGGAAGGGTGAAATTCCCCAGCAATAAAACAAGGAAGACATTACCTTGAGTTAATGAGGTATCAGATGCTCGCCTTCCTTCCTGGAAGCTGATAGGCAGGAGAGAAGCACCTCCCATGCAGCCCTGGGCTTGTAACACTGGAGCATCACACTGGGAAGCTAGGAAGGGCGACGTCATCCTAGCTGTGGCTGGACTCCCCGTCATTGCTTGACCTGCCAAACAGCTGCTCAGGGCCACTGAGCTGTCATTTGAAGATGAAGTAAGGCAGCTGTCTGAACTAGTTCCCTCTGTGGGGCTTGCAGAAGAGGAAATGACTATACCTACAGAGCAGAGAAAGAGCATTCCCAAGATGTGTATGGGAAGGAAAAAACATAACATCAGAGACTTCTGCCCACCTACACTGGCACTAATAAGCAACTGCAAGCTGGAAAGGTGTCCAGCAACTCATGTTGTCCCAGGGCTTGACTCCAGCAAGGGGTCATCAGCAAATAACCTCAGTATGGGCTCCCATCCAGTTGGCAGAACTCTGCCAGTAGCCACCAGACTATGCCAGATCAGGCCTAGAATTTTTCTTTAGCACAGCAGCTCTGACAAAGGATTACTGTTTTGTAATGTTTTGCTTGTTTACTTAGTTCATGGGGTCTGGATGTACCAAATACAGACAGCAATGGCCTTTTTTGTTAATTCAGCTGCCCCCACTTTTCCCTGGTACAACAGCAGAAGCAGGAAGAAAAGGGTTATGTCCTGCTTGTGAAAATGCTTCCCTCTCAAGTGATCTACCTGAAATACAACAGTGCAACTTCTCTTCCTTCACAGCCATGCTTATTTATAAGAAGTCAGAATTGGGGAGGACAGAGCACAGACCTCTTTTCTGGGCTTTCCTATCCCAGTCAAGGTAAAATCAGCACATCTGCCCACTGAGGCACTCCTTCTCTGTCCTTCTCTAAATACAGACACCCTCCATCTCTCCCAGACTTACTTACATGGAGGGACATGCTGATAGAAATGAGTGGTCACTTCAGCCAGTGTGTGCCTTCTGCTGGTGTTGCTGGGGATGTGGATGGGGTGCTCATACGCCTTAATTTCATCTTCCAACTCCTTCTCTTGCCTTACTTCTTCACTAATGGTGGTTTCCAGCAGGCTATTGGGCGAGATGGAACGGTTCCGGAAGAGCCCATTGAAGTTGGGATCCACAGGGAAGAACACAGGCTGCAAAACATGTCACATCACAGTCTGAAGGGCATTTCCCTTATTTCTGCACTACCTTTTAATACTTTTCATAGCCCTGTGGTGTGCCTTCAGTAGGCATACTGTTTAAAAGGCTACCACGACACCATGGCCAAATGTCAAACAAAAGGTTGGAGGGAGAGAACAACAGAGTCACAACCCCTGTTGTTTTGGATTGGCAGAACAATGGAAAAAAACCTAACATACAGTTTAGCTGAGAACACAAACCTGTAATGGATTGCTCATGTCACAGTCCATTTCTGCCTGCAAGGATGGCTGAATCAGGTTCTGAGGCTGCTGGTAAAGCAGAGATGATCGTAGGGTTTCACTAGTGAGACTCTCCTGAGCCATCTAGAGAGAGAGTGATGCATAAAAGCCATTACATACACTGCAGTTCTGGAGTGTATGTATGTAATACACATACACTGGAGGCTCAAGGAATTCCAGAGCCATGTTCTGTGCAAGATTTCTCCATATACTTTCTATGAAAATAACAAAGCTAGTCTTTCCACGCCAAAATAGACACAAAACTTCTCCTAAGTTAGGCAATTTAACTGGAATTCAAATTTAATTTGAAAAGGCACCCAGAGCACACTTTAAAGGGAGTGGAAATGTCAGAAAAAAACACCCAAACTGACTCATGAAGTACTTCTGAGGATCCTATGGGGCATGTAACAAAGAAGTGTAACTGACCCATACCAAAGGGGGCAAATTTCCATGAGAAGCCTAATCTTCTGCCTCACATTGACCTGCACTAAAAGCAGACTACTTGGACCATGACCCACAGTCACTTTTTAGGAAACAGGCTTATTATTCCACCAACCTCCTGCTGAAGAATAGTAGGATGTGTCCTATGAGAGGATACCAATATCAGAATTGTTTTTCAGAAGCCTGAGAGTTATCATTTTGTGTTTTCCCATAGTGAGGGGCCAGAAAAAAAAAAAAAGAGCCAACAGAAGAGCCTTCCTTACCTCAGCATTGCTGATTTCAGAGCTCCTTGGCCTTTGCTGACGGTCAGTTGCTGGACGATTTGATAGGTGGCTGCTTCGATACTCCTTCAGGCGCTCCAAGAGCAGGTAATAAATTGCAGCAAAATGATTGTAGCTGCTGTTTTGCAGAGACTAGAAGAACATTGAAAGGACCCTTGAGTTACAGGTAACTCAGGATATAAGCAGCCAAAACTCATCACTAAGGTCTCATAATAGCATACTCCAAAAGTAAGTAAAAAGCCAGAAGGGCAGTGAAGATTCTAATGCACTGTGACACTGGATCCAGGCTAGTCATTAAATGACGTATATATATATGGCTGCACCGCTGGCATTCTGATAGTCAATGAAGACTTATCTAAAGGGCAAGCACTTCTCACCTCAACAGTCCTCTGTCTGTCAATGCCAAGCGTTTGCATGATCCCAAGCACCTGCTCATTGTAGTCACCCAGGTTAGAGTTGTAGTTTTGCATGGAGAAGGACAAAGACTGCTGCTGTTGAAGAGATGGGTCAGCTTGCATCCACTTGTGCTGCTTTATTTGGGAAATGGTTATTCGCTTGGTTGGGTCCACAACCAACATCCGTCGGATTAGTGTTTCACAGTCTGGGTGACAAAGAGAAACTCCTGAGCAAGGAGTAAAAAAACCAGCCCAGCCCAAGGTCACTGCTAAGTAACCTTCCCAACAACAGTGTATGATGTCAATGAAAATGAGAATTAAAGGATTCTGAGCAGCTGATGCCTGACCTGACTATCAGATATTCAAAACAGCGTCAGAGACGTTCACATACATTTAACAAAAGCAGCCCATCACTACAGAAGTGAAGCTGTACTAGATACCAGCAGGTTTCAGGTGACCTTGCACCCTGTAGGAGAGGTAGTTTTGAGTGGATATAGATTTTACAATGTTACATCCACTTAAAATATGGCAGAATTTAGTGTAGAACACCATCACATACAACTTTCTGGACCCTATATACAACTTACTGGTTTATAACCAGGAAGTCAAAGCCATTCGTGACTACAACTGATAAAGATACCCTTCACTTGAAGACAGAGATACATTCACTTGTTTTCAAATCCAAATCAGAGAGAGGTGATAATACACTTCAATTATTTTTTCTCACCAGACTATTGGAGTGCTCAAGAAACAGTACTAAGCCCCACTGTTTCTGCTCTCCTTGACAGCATAGCCACACTGAAATATGCCCTTTCTGCATAGCTAAAATATCTTAGGAGAACTACACCCATCTCAGCATTGCACACTAGTCACATTAAAATCCTGTTTTCTCCGATTTGTGAGTGATTATTTCTCCAGCTAGAGTGTCAAGTATTTTTATAATCACAGAGACAATCTAAGAAAGGAAACTACAGCATTTTAGATGCATCATAAAGATGATCCCAGAAAGTGTGCAACCAGCTCTCTGACTATTATGGGCTGCCCTACAGAAATTACCAGTCACATAAAGACAAAGTGATTGCCAGCTGCAAAACCAGTCCCACCTGTCACTGCCTCAGGAAGTAACAGGACAGCTATTTATTTATTTGTAGCCCCTTTTCTAACATGAAGGATCTGAAAAAAGCACCTTCAGACATGAAGTAAGGGATGCGGAACCGCCCCTCCAGCACTCTTTGCCTCAGTGTTGGTAAATTGGGTCCATCAAAGGGCAGAGAACCACAGACAAGGACATACAGCACCACTCCAAGGCTCTGTCAACAGGAAACAGCACAGCATATGAGTGACTCCAGAAGATGCAATGATTTTGAAAGCCTGCAGACCTCACAAACTGTGAAGTGTGATTTCTAAGGCATTTCAAGCTTACCCATATATCAAGGTGAGGTCCTTCATATTCTTTGCCTTCAAAAACTTCTGGAGCTGCATAAGGTGGGCTTCCACACCACGTGGAGAGGGGCTCTCCTGACTTGTAGAAGTTTCCAAAGCCAAAGTCTGAAATGAAGGTAAAACATCGTTCAACCACATGCTAATTATTTCAGAAGTACCAGATAATGGAGAGATTGGAGTATTGTTTTCTTTTCTGCCTATTCTTTTAAGCTGTTGTCTTTTGTCCAGAGGCTACATTCAGAGAAATACTAGTAACTTTTGTTTTATTTTCAGTTACCATATTTATAGAATCATCCTAGGAAGACTGAATTTAACTACATGCCTAATATTTATAGAGTAACCGTGTATTTTTTATTACCTGCTAACTTGATATTCATGTTAGCATCTAGCAGAAGGTTTTCTGTTTTGAGATCCCTGTGAACTATGTGGTGGCTGTGACAATATTCCACTGCTGAAAGAATCTGCCAGAACTTCTTCCGTGCTTCACTTTCACTTAAGTGCCCGTTGGAGGTCAGATGATCTGCAAGACAAAATATAAGAGGCACTGGATTTAGAAACACCTGGAGGAAACTTTTCACAATGCCGCAGGTGCTGCCCTTGCTGTTTGACAGATGACAACACCAACCCCGTATTTTTAACCAGAATACATGTATTACTAAGGAATGACAACAATAAAGCCACGGTTTCTAAATCTAAAGAACTTTTAGCTCTGGCAGTGAGGACTTACCAAACATTTCTCCATTCTTTGCAAACTCAGTAACGATGTAAAGCATATCCTTTGTCTCCATAACCTGTGAAAGCACAAGACATGCTTAAAAAAAAGCGCAGACCTCTGTAGTTTCCTTCTTTTTTCCAAGTGTATTCTCAAACCTGACTTCAATTATTTATCTGCCACAGCAGCTGGCAATAAAGGCATCTAATTTTGCACCACAGTGTTTTTTCCAAGCAAACTGGTAATGAAAAAGATAACAAATCAATGTTTATGTGCCTACAATACACAATGGCTTCCCATGTCATTGTTCTTCTCACCATTATCCTGCCACCTAATTTCCATAAGGTAACTGATGAGCATTTCAATAATTTCATACACTTCCTTGAATGCCTTTTCTTTTTGTTAGAATATGCACATACAGTTTTACAATTCCTTTGATATATTTTGAACATGCAAAACCACTTAAAATTTATATGTCATCTTTGTTTCAAGGCTTGCAGCTACTCAGATCAGGGGAGACTGCTGTAACTTGGACAGATCAAGAAGTAGTATCAAATACCCTGCTCCCATTTAGTGTTGGCAGGGACATGGCAAGCCTCCCATGCAAGTGACAATAGGTTGCTGTTTGTGTTGCAGCAGTCCCTGATGCACATCAACAACTGTCAATATCTAGCTCAGCCTACACCTACCAATCTAGCAGCAATTTCCTTTGATATTTCTTTCCTTTGGAGGAAAAAAAAAGTACAGAACTAAAAATCAAACCATGAATGAGAAATACTGAGCATTTCCAAATTCATCTTCAGTTACTATGGCACATCTTTCAAATGCTGCATTTCAGATTTTAAAATAACAACATTTCTCTAGAACTGGACTCTCAAGAAGCAGATATTTCGTTTTGGAAGAAGAAGGCTCACAACAGGTTAACGATCAAAAAAGCATCAATACTGCTTCAAAGATCATAATTTCCAGGCTCCTAACATGTAACCTTTTTCTAAGACTCTTGTCCTCCCCTCACTACAAGTACACACAGACACAAAATCAAAATAAACAGGGAGCAAAAGAAAAGAGGTTCCCAGTTTAAAAAAATGAAGGAAAGTGTTCCGGGAAAGTTGCCAGCTGGATGAAATTAAGACGCGGTGCTGAAACTAAAACAATGATGAAATAATGCAAGAACACACACCCTGCATTGGTATGTCATCTAATTCCAGCCCTGCTTCTCAGTCTCTACCAAACAGGTAAAGCATCAGTTACAACAACAAAGAAAAGAAAACTTCACTGAAAAGAAGTTGTGGTCCACTACCAACGTCATTTGCACCATCAAGTGAAGTGGTTCAACTAGTTGGAATTTAACCTGCTTTTCTAAAAGCTTCGAAATAGTATTTTCACCCACATCATTCCACTGAAATGAAATCAACCAAACTGTTAGAATGCTTCTGTATATCCTGTGCTGCCCTATGGGCAACAATGACGTCAGGTGCCAACACAGAATAATTTTTGTTATGATGGTTAATACTATAAATATCAAGCACTTCATGTGTGTCAAAGTCTTTAAAAATAATGCCTTGCCTAAGCACCTGCCTTACTGGCTCTTCAGCCTTAGATCACAATTGCATTTTTTTTTTCTTTCTTTCCTTTTTTTTTAAAGGTAACAAACCCAACGGTAAGACTGCAGCTGATAATAGTGTTTGCTACCGCACATGGACTTTCAGACCTGCTGCTTCACCCATCTATTCCTCTCTGCCCCCTGCCCTTCTAGACAGGTCCAGACTGACTGTGATACCTCTTCCCTGCTCATTGCAGGGAGGGTGGACTAGATGACCTTTAAAGGTCCTTTCCAACCCAAACCATATTATGATTCTATGATCTTCTTAAATCCACATGGCACTGTTTATTTAAGGGGATTAAGAGGAACTTACAACAAATGCTAATTAGACTGAATACTCCGAACTTGCAAAGCAGTCCTGGCTCACAGGACAATGTGGGCACCACACATGAATTCTTCTTACTGTTAAATATGCCCATCAGAACAACACCTGAACAAATCTAATCCAGAATTCCTGCTGTGACACTCTACAAGGGGAAAGGTATTTAATTTTCAAAGCTACACAGACTGGAACAGAATAACCGAACAGGTAATTTTTTGATGTCTTCTAAGATAGCAACATTCACTGACTTTTCTACTTAGATTAGAATTCTAATTCTTAGCATAGATTTCTACTTAGATTGATTTGGTTTCATTGTTGCTGATTTTAAAAACCCTTCCACTTATGCAAACTCAACTTCTGTGCTTTCTTTTCTGCTGTCCTACAGGAGTTTAAGTCTTCCTCTTATCAAAAGCACATAAGAAGTTCCAGCCCTCTAAACTGGAAAAGCAGAGGAGTTTCGAAAAGCAAGTTACAATCACAGGAGTTCAGACAATCAGCTCCTCAATCTGAAACACACTTCAGCCTAGTTTTAATTATAAATGTTACACAGCATTTTGTCAAAAGGCTGCCCAATGCACCAGAATCAATTCAGGTGTTTTTCAAAAAGTATTTTGATAGTCATCCTCTCTGCAAACATTCAATGTCAAATCACATGCAATAGAAGAGCAGAGGCATATCTCATCAGCATGTTGAACTTCAATGCTGCCCTCTTACCTGATAAAGCTTGATAATGTGGGGATGATTCAAAAGCTTCATTATCTGAACTTCTCTATAAATCTTCTCCAGATTGCTTGGGTCTAACCTTGTTTTATCTATTATTTTTATTGCAACCTGCAGATTAAAAAAATAATAAAACAACCCCAGGTATTACAAAATAGTACTCTTAAAGTTAAGATCTCTTAAAATAGAAACAAAACCCCAAACCAAAACCCTGCGCGCGCACACAACTCACAAAATCCAAGCAAAGTAGCTTTGAAAGTACAGACTTGACAAAGCTGATTCTGTTTTTCAGAACTGCCCAGAATTCACGACACAGAACGTTTTCATTTTCCTTTTCTACGTCAAAAGATTATACATAAGGTAGCGAACAGAACTGCTGAAATTAGCACTGGACAGGATTCCGTAAATCTTTTAATCCACCCCATGCCAGTGAAAAGCAGATTCCCACAACAGGCTATTTTCTACCAGAGTGACTGATAGGATGTTGACATACACCAGAAATATATACATGCGCGCTAATAAATTATTTCTGCAAGTTCTTTGTTCTTGAAGCATGCACATTGAATGAAAAAAATCAACCCGTCTGAAGTCTTCCGAAGGTCTTACATTTCTCGGACTTTTTAGCAAACTAGAACGGAGTAATCCAACAAAACTATCGAAACACTCACAAATTCAAGGCCAGGTTGGACGGGGCTTTCAGCAACCTGGTCTAGTGGAAGGCGTCCCTGCCCATGGCAGTGGGGCTGGAGCTGGATGATCTTTAAGGTTCCTTCCAGCCTGAACCATTCTGTGATTCTATGAAATTCCGGATTTCATATAACCCTGCTCAGTTTTAATTTGAGGTGGGCTCTATTGGACACCCCGGGAAGCTCTTCGAAGAGCCCCATCCCACGGGCGCGCAGTCCTGAGGCACGCTCAGCCCGCCGGACTTTGCAGAGCTCAACGCCGCTCTCCTCACCCCCAGCTCCAGCTTTCCTTTGGCGGTGCTGTCGGAGGCAGCTCCGCCGGACGAGCGGCAAAGCCCATCAGCCACACACACACGCACACACACACAGAGAGACATCGCGCCGTGTGCTCCGCACCCACCTGCGTTTTGGTCACTCGGTGCCTAGCCAGCTTGACCACGGCGAAGTTGCCTTTCCCCAAGGTCCTCTCGATGTCGTAGAAGCCGACTCTCAGCGGCCGCTGCTGGCCCTGCCCGGCGGCGGGCACCGAGGTGTACTCTGACATGATCACCATGGCTCGGGGTGGCGGGCAGCGCGCGCGCCGCGCCTAGGGGGGTACCATCCGCGCCGCACGCGGGTGCTCGCACCTGCACGGGGACACGGGCACAACGCGCACCCCCGTCAGACACGACCGGCGGCGCCGGGCGACGAACACCCCCCGTCTTCCCTCACCGTCCTCTCCCCTCACAACCCGGCGGGCTCCTCCCCGCGTACCCCCGCGGCTGTCCCGTCCGAGCTTCGCGGGATCGGCGGCCCCGCGCGCTGCCTCACTCCCTCATGCTCGGCCGTCGGAGCGGCCGTACCTGCCGGGCGGGCGGGCGGGCGCTGTCCGCGGCTGCTGTCGCCAGTCTGTGCCGGTGCCGCCGCTATCGCGGAGGAGCGTGTGCGTGACTCTGAGTGAGTGACTGACTGACTGACTGCCTGCCTGCCTGACTGACTCTGTGTGTGTGTGTGTGTGTGTGCGTGTGTGTGCGTGCGTGCGCCGGGGGGCAGGCGGGACCACGCGGGATGTCCCGGCCGCCCCCCTCCACGCACACCCCGCCCCTCCCTCGCTCGCTCCCTCCCTCCCGCCTCTTTTCCCCCCGCCCACCGCCCGAAAGCCGAGACGGAGCCCATTGACGTCACTTTGACGCCAGAGAGACGCGCGCCCGGGCGCGAGGCTGAAGGGGAGCGAGGCACCGGGCCGTTGCCAGGGAACGGCGCGCGCTGACGCGGGCGCTGATGGAGCCGTCGCTCGGGAGACGGAGGGGCGGTGACGTCAGGGCGGAGAGGGGAGGGGGGGCGAGCGCGCCCGGGCGCTGTCACGTGACGCGCCCCTTCTCCTGGCGGGGTCGCCCCCTGCCGGCGCGCCGCAGCCGCCGTCAGCCGTTAACCGGGTGGTGGTGCACGGTGTGAGGGCCCTACGGGGGGGGGGCCCGCGGCCGCCGCGCTGACCCCGCATGAAGGGGCACACCGCCCGTGGTGACCCCCCTTCTCCCCAGCCTTGCCGGCGGGAGTGTCCGGTCCCCGCAACCCCCATCCGGGCTACTGAGGTAGGCCTCGCCCTGCGGCGGAGTTCCCCGGGTGCGGGGCCACCGACAGCGGCTGTCCCGCTGGCAGTAGGGAAAGTGTGGATGCAGCCCTGTGGGAAACGTGTTTTCCTAATCCCAAAGCGCAGGCAGTGCCGTGCCCCACCTCCCTTTACGCCGGTGTCTGCAGCGGGTACTGACCCCGTTCCCCCACTCAGGACCATCTACCGTTCCCGGCGTTGCCCGGGCGTGATGGACCGGGGCTTCTCTAGAACGTCCCCTCTGGCACCCAAGATGGGGCTGACCCGGCCTGCGGACAGGAAATCTCTGGGTCCGCCAGCTGGTCACAGGCTGGAAGGGAAGTAATACATAGCATGTATATATATCCAGCCCCGTGATAATTGTGCAACTTACTCACATGTTGTGAATACACCTGCAGTGCTATTATCTCTGGTCAGCCTGGAAGTGAGGTTTAAGAAGTCACCTTCTTGGCAAGGTGACTCCTGACAGAGGAGGCTCTCTGGGATTGAACCTCAGCACCTTGAAAGTGCCCATGAGGTTCCTCTCAAGGTCAAACGTGGAGTGGCAGATGCACTGAGTTCTAACACACAGGTCGTTAGCCTTCGCACAGCAAGTGACCAGAATGTGTGTACGTTTGGTCTCAAATCCCAGTTTAGCCTCGAAAATAAGCCTTGAATGATGCCTGCCTCATCTGTTACTCAACTTTATGAGAGTCAGCCTAGGCTTTTCTCAAACAGGTAATTCTCCAGCCAGTGGTTGGTCTTCTGGCCGTAAGACCGTCCATCTGAGTCTGAGCCCCTCATCTGGCCATCATAGCCAATGGCACTCCAGGCGGTGACCCTTATATTCCATTTACAGGCATCATGTGGATGGGGTTTTCCAGACTCCTTGGAATAAGGCAATGCCTTGGGTGGAAGAGGCAGAGCTGTGATTCACACTGAAGACTTCAAAGCAATTGGCATGCTTGTTTTCACCTGCAGTTGTTGGTCTCCTTGGTGGTCATTCAGTGGTGCCTGAATGGCTTCTGAAGGGCTCAGGAGGGACCCGCAGTGGGAGGAGGGGGAGACTTTTGTCAATTTCTAAGGATTTATTCTAAAGGAATGAGGAAAGCTCTCTATAAATCAAATTACATGGTACATGAGCATTGTGTCATCAGCACGACTCAGATCTGTCGGGACGTTCCAGTGAAGCAAGCAGGACTTCCTCTGCGTCTCTTACCTAACAAACTATATTGCTTGTGTTACTTGCTACAATGTGAGTGCCAGCCCTTCAGGAGGCCACTTATTCTGCAGGCTCTTTGCCACAGAAACATGGGGAAATAACTCCTAAAACTAACCCCCAAAATTTGTTTATCTTGACCATCGCACAGAAAACCTGCTTATGTACTGCTGGAAGCGGGGTAACAGCATGCAGCAGCCCAGGCTATTGTAACATTCAATTAGTGCTCGCTTACACAGTGCCTTGAATAAGTCACATAAAAAGTTGACATTATTATTATTATTGTTGTTGTTGTTATTAAGCTAACAGTAAATTCTCTGTGGAGCCCATAAAGAGGAGCTGACGCACAAACAGCACATACAGTAGCAACTGCATGTGAACAGTGCCCCAGGAGTTATAAAGGAAAAAATTACCTTAATAATGGTTCCTCTGCTGTGGTGGGATTTTCCTCTCTTTAATTATAGTTGCTGTTTTCATTTGAAATTGATTAAGTGTTTTAGAATGTCAAACAGAACTGGTCCTTTTCAAATGAACACTCAAGAGAGCCAGCCCCAGCTAGGAGCATAACATTTTTATTTCTTTTAAAGGGACTTGAAGTTTCTTTCTTCCCAAATGGGAGGAAAAGGACTGGATTTGGTGCTCTTTCTATCAGCTCATGACTGCATAGTTTTCAAGAGGTTTTAAGAGTTATAGTGCTATTATATGATTTATAAGAATTAAATTAAACACTTAATGTGTCTATTACTCTCGGCAACATTTTGGCATTTCTCTTCCAGTTTCGTACATGTGGGTCATAACAGCTTCCAGCAGTGCTGCTCAGAAGTAGCTATTGCACAGTTTTGGTAGTGTCATAATTACATCGATTTTCTACCAGTTTCACTATGAACTGATACTGTCAGGGCATTACAAACCTCTTACACAATCACGGTTTATCATCAAAAGAGATGCTTCTGTTGGGAAGGTTGACGCTTTTGCGATTTCTGCTTTAACACTTCTGCTGCCCTCTGGTGTCTTGGACATCCTGAACGAGGAATCTCTTCAGAGAAACACCCATGGTTAGGAGAGGAACAATTACAGAGCAGGCTTGTACCTGGCAAGAGTAGAAAAGTGAGGAGAGCAGAGAAGTACTTTCCAAAGCACCTCCACAAGGATGTTCCTTGATTTCTTTAGGAAGAGGGAGAAACTGGGAGGACACAACAGCTAAGTTTTCCCATTGTGGCAGTCCTGAGCTCCCTCCCTGAGGGTGGCATGGTCAACGGATGGGAATATGCATGAAGACTGCTGCCTTACAGAATTCCTCTTGCAGATATTTCCAGCAATTCAATTTTCAGTCATTTCACTCAGCATTTCCAATCAGTTTCAAAACAAACTAACAACAATAGCAACTTTCTTCACTTGGCAAAAAGAACACAAACCGGAGAAACAGCAGCATTGCCTTCTACCCGTTTCACCCTCCACAGCTGTAGTCAGCCTGGTTTGCTATGATAGGTTTCCTGTGGTATTACTTGCAGTATAGCTGTAGCTTGGGTTTATCTTCCCCAGGAAACACCAGTGTAATTACTTTGAAAATTAGATTTGTTGGAGTATTTTCAGTGTCCCGTCATTTACACAGTTTAGTTGAGTAAAACCTTGCTGAAGCCAATAGGGATGTTCCTGGTCCAAGTCAGACTCTGGCCTAGAAAAAAGTAAAAAGGAAGATGTCATGTTCCGAAAAGTAGAGTGACGTTTAAAGAAGATGAGATAATCAACTGAAATGCTTGTAGGCTTATTTTAAAGACAAAAGCATTATCTTGGGGAAAAAAAATGGTGCATGACTATTTCTAACATGACTTCAAAGTGCCTTTAAATTTGAAAAAATCCAGCCTGCCACTGCAGTTTTGGCAAGAATACTTAAAGGTTAGCATATCCTTACTGAGGCACCACAATGGCATCCAGAAATACATTTCAGACCACTGGAATGTCTTTGGTCATAACATTGCATCAGAGTTACATAATTATGATCGCAACAATGATCTTTTGTTGTTAACATTTATGACATTTCATAAATGATGTGGCGATGGCATTTCACTGACATAATACATTGAGCTTGCCTTGCAGAGTAAAGGTACAAAGACCTTCTCTTCAGCATTCATTTAGGGCTATAAAGTGGCTTTATGAAGGTTCACTACCAGGCATGTTAGGGTTCTTTACTTTCCTAAATACAATGTGCTACAAAAGCTACCATTAATACCAAGCCTCTGACTGGTTTTGTTTGTATTAAGGGAAGTACAAACACAGAACAAACAAGGTGGTCTATGCCCTTGAGAGTGTCTTTCTTTTATTGTAATCATTTCCCTTCCGTGTTTGTCACTCTGATAGTGCTCCACTGTGCTGGGACATGTGAACCTGACTGACAACTGGCAACAAACACATGAAAAGATTATGTAAAAAGATAAGTGGGCCAGGTTATTTCTATTGCCCAGGATAGATAAAAGGCAGAAGCTAAACAACTAACACTGAATAATGGCTTTTGGGGTAGGGTTTTTTTTCAGTTGCTTAAGTTTAATGACCAAAGGTGGTGATAGCAGTAAAAGCAAACACACACCTGTAATCTAACCGTGCCCATTTAAATTTAGCTAAAAGTAATTTTATAGTATGTGGGCTGATTGTCAGAGAGTAAGCATTCACAGTTTCTGCTGAGTTTACTTGGAGGCTGCAATTGCTCAACATCTCTTAAAACATCCATCCGCAAGGTGCCCTGCAAGGTAAAGCACGCATTCTACTGAAAGGCTTTGACTAAAGAGGACTCCAAGAGTCTCTGGGTTTCAGTATATCCGTGTTAAGCTACTGTTGCTACTGGCATCAGGATTAGCCAGGTAGGCAGATGCCTGGGGCAGAGCCACGTGAGTTCAGATGCTTATAGACCAACACTTTGAAATGGTACTTTCACACTGAGAGTGTGTGATCTTCCTAAGCCAAATGGATAGCAGACAAAGAAAAGATGCAATTTCCCCCACTTGCTACAGCTGCTTTACTACTGGGAGGGTAAAAGACTGCAAGATGAAGTGTTTTGCTCACGGTGGTGATGTGGCAAGTCTGTGGCAGAGCAGTGAAATACATTTCTGTGTCCTGAACCCAGGCAAAATCCTTTAACTGCAAGACCAACCTTCACACTGCAATTAAGTGATTAATGTTAATCTTGTAGCTGGTATAAATAGAGCTACATACATACTGGGTTTAGTACAATTTAGGCAGCTCAGGCTGGACTATCTGTAAGATTAATACTTGTACTTTAATGTTAGCCCCCTGCTTCCAGCTGGATTGTGGACAGAGATGCAGATCAAACAGCAGGAACTGGTTTTCTGGTGCTCCAAGGCTCTGCACCTCTTTGCCAGCAGTTGCTGCTGAAACTCTGTATGACTCCTCACTGCTCCCTGAAACGTCCTACACACAGTAGCAGCTCCTGTGCGGTTTTGTTGTTTGGGGTTTTTAGGCCACACCTGACAGGGAAGTGTTAACTGTAAGCTCAGTCAAGCTGCCAGCTCCAAAGCAAAAAGTAAATGCTAAGTAGACTTCAGATATGAGAGCAGAGGTGGAAGGAGGACGTGTCCACAGTCCATGTGACAGGGGGCTTGGTTCCTATGAAATGATCCTTCCCCTTGTCTGGCTCAGCATCCTCCCTGCTCACTGCTGTATGCATAGCTGTAATTTGAGGCTCTGGGTCCTCCCAGAGCCCCAGACAGAGCTGGAAGTTGAGAAGGATGCAAAGGGTCCAAGACGGAAGAGGCTACGAACAGGATAAGATGGACACAACAAGCAGCAGGCAGCAGCAAGGAAGCAGCGCTGGAAACCCCTTGCAATGATGAAAGAAGGAAACCCTCTGACACTGTTGCTGGAAGGCTGGCTGTGTGGAAGGGCTGTGCTGGGGCAGGGAGGAGCTGCGGAGGCTGGGTCCTGCATGAGTGCTGAGCTGTCAAACAAGAGTTGGGACACTCAGTCAACTCACTGTCCATGTCCAGTGGCTTCACAGCCCCAGGGCACCCCCAGCCTGAGGCAGGACTCTTGGTGGGAGCTCCACATTCAAGCTCTAAATAAGCTAAAACTCAAGGCTAAACTCTCCTGCGCTCCTTCCACCTTGCCTTGCACGGGACATTTTCTCTTTGTGATCCCATCTTCCAGCCTGATGGAAGTAGTGAGAAACCATCCACCATTCCACAGGTTCAGGAACCTTCCCTTGGGAGGACCAGAAGACAGAAGGTTGTTGCCCTTGGCTTTATGTCTGCTGGGGTTGCCATGAGGTGTTCCCACCTGGGCAAGATCTGTCAGTTATTCTCCAGCCAGTGCAGATGCCCTCACTGGCGACTGCATGTCTGCCCCCATGCCTGGCCGGGGGGACAAGCATCGAGGGTGGAAAGGTAATTCAGCCTTGCTCTTTTTGGCCTGACCTTCACCAGCGTCCTATTGCTTTTTACAGGAGTGCCAAAGGAAGCAGAGGTGCCCCAGCGGTGCAGCTGTGGGCGAGGTGGACACGTGCCCAACAGGAAGTAGCCTGAGACAATTGAATTCATTGCACACGTATGTTCTTTGTTGATGGCTGGGCTGGACACAGTGACCCATATGTGGCAGTTTTGATGTCCCCTCACTCCAGCCTCTGCTCCCCTCCCCTCAGTTGTGACTGACTCATGCAGAAAGCTACACATTCTTCCCCAGGGACAAAATGAATAACGGCCCCACTCACCTTTCTTCTATATCAGTGCATTAGTGCCTGAGATCCACTGTGCTCTCACTGCAGCTTAAAATGGAAAGGCTATTGCTTTCTCAGTGTCCCAAGTAATTGCTTCATCTGCTTGTGCCTGCCTGTACCTCTGCTAGGCAAGGCAGTTGCACAGGCTCCTTTGAAGAGGGTATTAATGGCGTTTATCTACTGCATACTGAAAAATCAGGAGCTTCTCCCCTCCCCCTTTTGCTCACTCTGAAAGAAAACAGAAACAAAATAAAAGTCACATTTGCAGCACAGTGCCGCTGGTACAGTTATTCTATGGGGAAAACCTGACATATCCACCTATTGTCTGAGCCACTACTAAGAGACTTTAGTGAATAAGCAAGTTACGAAAACAGGTATCCTTCCTTAGAGATTAATGTGATTATTTGCGTCTGATATTTCCTGCTATACAGCACAGATTGTTTGTGCCGATGGACAACTGAGAAATATGGCTTTCCACATGGGGGGAAGGACTGTTGCAACACACCTTTATTGTCCTCCTCTGGAACATCGTATTAAATTTGTTTTCCATCCATTCCTGTAAATACATTTCCTATAATTGCTATTATGTCAGATGCACTGTAACCCATCCCCTCCTACGTCAGCTGCATTGTTGTAACCCCCTCTCCGATGTCAGGAAAACTGTAATCCTCCTCTTGTGTTACAGAGAAGCTGCATCTCTGACATTCAATTACATTCACCCCAAGTCAGACAGAGCAGGGGCAGAGAACAAAACACTAGTTTCTGGACCATGAATTTAATGAGTTCTATGGCTTTTTGGGCATGCATGTGGGTGTTTGAAAGTAAGGTCAAATGCACTTTACACGCTCAGGAGCTGGCTTTCTGCAGTCACAGACCAGACAAAGGTTACTGTCAGTGCCAAACACAAGAAACTCAACGGAATTTCTGCATGGCACTGAATCATGCATCATGCATTCTTACACACTGGTTCTGCATGTAAGCTGTGGTGAAGGGGAAAACAATAAATAATATTTGCATGCTTCAAGGGTTAGCAAAATTCTTACTTCATAAGCCCCAACTGATGAAATTACTCCAATGAAGAAGGAATCAAGGAGGTGGGTTGGCTCACAGTTTGTGAGCAGGACACCAAGGCAGTCTATTTTCAAATGTGTACATGCATGTTATGCTTCAGTCCCAGGGGCTGAGCAAGAGCCTATGAGCAATAGTACATGCAAGGCAAATTTCCTACCTGCAGTTCTTGGCACAGACCAAACCTGAGTTTCCAGGGAAGCAAGTACAGGGCATATGGCATCTAAATATATGTGATAATGGATGACAAGAAACATGGAAGAATTTTTTGGATGGAGTTGTTAGTTAACATCCCGGAAATATCTTTCACAAGATAGATACTGGCAAGACAACTCAAACCCAGATGGTTTTTCAGTGATTATTTCAGAAGAGCTTTAAGTTTGGGGTGGAGAAAGCAGTTTGTGCTACTGGAGAAGATTGATTGTGATGCCTCAAACAGGAAACCAGCTGTTCGTAATTCAGCTAGAACTACTCCTCTTGTTATGCAGCTGATATAACCAGAGAGCCCAAAGCTTTATCCTCGCGTTCAGCAGGATGTGTTATCTTCAAAGTCTTGATGTTGCATGTTCTAGATCAGTTTCTGGGTTGGCTCAAACTGTTTATTTTCTGTCAATAGAGATCACCTCTCAGAAGTTCAGTGATACAGCTTTTCTTTCTCTGGTCAGTTTATGCTTTTCTGTTTGGCAAATGGTTCCCTGGTCTAGTAGTACATACTGGGAGAAAAACTCTACAATTAGATCTGCAACTACTAATCTTGCTTGTTAAGATAGACAGTGTCTTTTTTTAAAGACATGCCTTTGTAGAAGGTTTGATCATTGTGTGAATATAGCAAGAACATATTCTATCTAAGAATCTATCTAAGGTATTTAGTTTGAAGAACAACACTGCTAGATGCATAAACCGTACAGGTCAGATTGGGAAGAGATCTAGTTAGACAGCAATTCTTACTGCAAGCAAGGGTGAGAAAGTTGGGAACTAACTCAACTGAAGCTTCTGGTCACCTAGATGCCTGAATAGGAGCTGAGGTTTGTGGTATGGATTCTTCTAGTCAACGTGATGCTACTTTGGTAAGTCACTTATGTCATGGGTTTTAGAGCCGAAAGCCTCTAAAGTCTGTCATTCATAATAGAAAGAGGAAGAGCATGAAGAAGGAGAACAAAATGGGTATTGATCTGCACTGGGTTCCAGTACAAAACTCATTCTGGCTGGTCTGTGTGTGGATGTGCCTATGCACTGCCCCATAGCTGCAAATGGCACATCCCTCAAGGGGAAATGGTCTGGGACTGTGGTAATTGCATGTACAGTCTGGAAGGCCTCTGGAAGTATTTTCTTGCTTCACTGTGTGTCAATAAAAACCAATGTGATGGCCAAACCTTTCCACAGACTCATTTGTTATTGACAGTAAGAGATACTAGATAAGAACGTCAATATATTGTCATCTTCATCGCTTTGACAGCATGCAATTATTCTGGTGCTTTGTCATATCAAATGCAATCTGACCTGGGATTTGAGGCTTTAACCTGTTAGCGATATTGATACTTTCCTCAATCAAAAAGTAAATTTCTCACCTTTGAAATCAAAGAGATGAGCCCTAAAGGAATATGCGCCTTCTCTGGTAGTCCTAGAAGGTGCTTCTGATGCTTTTGGGAAGCGAAATAAGTTGTCTTACAGAACACACATTGAAATGGATGAACACAAGCTTGCAGTGTAGTATGGACAACAAATGGGAGAGAGCAACACTTATCATCACAAGTAGGATGGGGCTGTGGTGAGAACATCTATTACCACATCTTCACAGGTGTTATGGTATTATGAAAGGTATTATGAAGGAGCCTATGACAGACTCTTCTGTTTTCAGAATCTCTTTCTTCTCTCTCTTTTTCATAAACAGGAGGCGCATTAAATAACACAGCAGCCACATAAGCATTTAGAGAGAGTGTACTAATGCAGCAGCCTTTATGAAAAGGAAATACTGGTTCGGGAATCAACGGTTAGAAAAAAATGCCAAGACCAAACACACAGAATGCACAATGAGTATTAAAGGCATGAATGGCAGTACAGCTCACCAGGAGATCCAATCCCGGTCACTGAAACAATTCACTGAGGAATTTCCAATGATGACAAACTCCCAAAACTCTACGTCCAGCCTCAAAAACAGACAGAAAGACAGTTTCTGTTGAACACATTGCTAATGGCAAACAGTTTGCCCAGCATTATTGGATAGCAGAGTGGGGATATGTGGCTCAACACCCATGAAGAACCTGGGACTTGGGGTCTGACTGCTCACTACATCATGAGGAAAATGTGGGAATGCCTGAAGGTGAATTGAAGGAGGTTATCCCTGGAGCTTGGATGGTGGAAACATAGTGATAGGAAATAGCAATACTAAACTGGCACTGCAGATTGGGTTGTGTTACAGGCTCCTGAGCAGAAAGAAACCTGCAAAAATTTGATGCCAGCCATCAGAGAGACAATTAGCAAGGAGAGGGACTATTCCTAGTGATGAAAGTGCGCCTTTTCCTGACAAATGAGTCAGGGACCCACAAGAATTCTGTAGGACAGGCTGCTCCACCTGGAAGTGGCATCTGGAATCACCAGCAGCTCTCTTCACCCAGGACTTCACTCTGAGAACAGCCATTGTGTGCATAATGTGTGTGTGCTTCTGGAGGAGGAATCTCCTCTAAATCACCTTGAGCTGCATGCATGGAGGCAACATGCCCAACGCTTGACATTACCTACCCCTAGCAGACTGCCATGACCCAGGACAGAGGGTGAACCGTGAGGAGACAGGTGCAGATGCCCTTTGTATGGAGGATGTCCACATTTTGACAGTTCGCATTTCCATTTGGAATGAGCTCTCACAGGATATGTCCTTGCCAACTGCATGGTCACATCATCATATCCTGACACAGAGGGACCAGCAGTTTTGTGCTGCCCTGGCAAATGTCACTGGAAAGGACAGGGAAACTGCAGAAATACCACTTGCGTAGGCTGCTGGCCTTTATGGTCTCATTGGTGAATTGTTTTACATAAAAGCCATTAGTGGACACAGTAGAAATGCAGCGAGTCATAAAACAGTTGTCCTTATAAACCCAAGGCAAAAAAGGCCTGGAGTAATGACAGCAACTTTTTGTCACTGGAGTAGTATGAAAAAGCTGGGGACTCCTGCTGAATACACATTGAAGAATATGCCAGAGCAGGGAGCAGCCAAGCGCTCCTGGGTAAAAAAGGATGGTGGAAACATAGTGATAGGAAACAGCAATACTGGACAGGCACTTCAGACCCACTGCTTCTCAAACCATGGGTACCAACCATCCCCCTGCCAGATGGGAAAGTCTGAGGAGGGACAGAATCAGGCACACAACCCTTGACCCTTCCCTCGCTGCATGCTGCCTCTGCAGGATCCATTTACTTGCTGCCAAGGTCAAGTGTGGGAAGGTTTATATACCTTGCCATCTCCTTCTCCCAGGAAAAGCCTTCCACTACTGGATCTCTTGACACTAGAGATCTTTGGGTAGCATACAAGGTACATGCCTGAGGCAGGAGGGACTCCACGCTCTCCTTCACATGTCTTAAAGCCAGCTTGGGATGTCCAGGCAGGAGGAAGCCAGGCTTGCTTTGTGTCCCGTCCTCCATCCTTCCTGGCACTGGGGGCAGCCCAAGGGGAAGGGCTGCTCCCAGGGTTCCCAAATGGCTCAGTTTCATCTCCCAGTGGCTCCCAGTGGCAGTTGATTATCCTTGAAAGCCCTCACAGCTGTCGAGTCTTTCATTTGCCCTGGAGCCAGAATAACTGGTGTGCTCCAGGTCCAAAATAGTTTAAAACAACTGCATCCTGTCCATCTAAAAGTCACCCTGCAGGTTCTTGCAGACGGCCCCCAGCAGCTGCTTAGTGTTTACGCACACTGTTTAACAGCTGTATTTTGGAAAGGGAGAAGGGATTCCTATAACATGTACAGTTGTCTCAACTGCCTTGGAAAGAAACAGCACACTGTCTGTCCCAGCTTGACTGAAAATGCCTTCAGCCAGTGCTAACTGTGCCAAAACCATAATTACCTCATCTTCCTTGTTCTTCTGGGCTGAGAGCTGTTTTTTATAGGTGATAATAGCAGTGCTGCTTCTTTCCCTAACAGCCTCCTGTGAGATGCTTCTGACGTCTCTGTCTTGAATTCGCAAGTGCAAGAAAAAGAAATCCCCTACCTGCTCTGTAACCACCTGGCGCAGAGGCAGGATATTCTGCCTGCTTTGAGGCAGATCAGCTTTTGGCTGCAGCATCACCTGATGTTGAGAGGTAATGGAAGAAGGTGCACGCTGCCAATAGAAAACAGATTGTGGTGGTGTGGTCTTCCGTTTCCAAAGCTGCAGTGCTTTTCTGCGTAAGCAGCCCCACGCAGTCAGTAGATCGGTGCATCCTCATTATTCACCCTGCAAAAAATATGAAGCCTCTGCAAAATTTGGCTGAGTGTGTACAAAGGATTTAGACAAGCTCTGGTAGCGCTCCAGGTATCCCACAGAGTGGACATGGTGAGTCTGGCAAGGTTGACTGCCCACCCACTAGGTTAGATTTTCTGCTCAGTGACCAGCATTAAGATTTGAGTTTAATTAACAAGAAAAGGGGAAAAAAACCCTGAAAGCCTTTGCATCATAGGCATTTTCTTCTCTCTAACAGCTGTGATCCAGCATTCACCTTCCTTCTCTACTCGCTCCTGGGGAAAGACCCTTTTCATCAAACAGTTGTGTCAGCACAAAGATGCATTTGCCAGATTAGTAAACAGCAGTGACACATGAAGATGCAAACAGGCTGAACTTCTGTTTCAATGACTAGAGTGCTTGAGCAAATGCAAGTAAAGGAAGGTATCTGACCCTTGGCTTCAACCATCACCCCCACGATCAAGGATCCTGTTGACTCAAGAGACCAATCTATCAAGAGATCAACAAGAGATCTGTGAGTAGGGACATCCTTTTTCCTCCACACCATAAAGGAGTAAGTCATGAAGGAGACTGATTCATGACAAAGATTTCTCTGACATACAGTCTTTGCAGAAGGAACAAGCCCCTCAGTCCTAGGTTGCGTGGAGAAGCCCAATGCAGTAAATGAGCCACAGATAGTTACTTATGGCAACCTGCATTAGTAAGTGAAGGAGGGCACATAGACCTGTTTGTCCATGCTGTCTATCTGCTAGCTCATTCTGTGGGTCTGTTTTGGGCTGCTTCAACCAGCTCTCCCCAACACAATTATGCTCAGAAGGAGACTAACCTTGCACAGTGGAAAAGTGAGTGAACAAGTGCTGCACAGGGTTGCTCTGTAGGCCAGGATCTGGCCCCTGGGATCTGATGCACAGCCCAGTGAGCATACACACCAATTCAACAGGCCCAGGACAATGCTGACTTTCCCGCTCCTGTATATGAGGCATTTCTGATGTCTACATTGTGTTGAACAGTGAAAATGAATGCTTTCCTAATAATTGCTCTCAGGGAGAAGTAGCCTTATAGTCAAGGCATCCTTCAGAAACACGATGAGTCAGAGAAGAGGTAATTCCAAGACAATCTTGCTGTTAGCTGGGGTCCAGGCTATGAAGATTTTGCTCAGCTCTGAGCAAACAGAGCAAACAGAGATCCCAGTAGGACTGTAATTTTGAGTTTGTCATCCTTTATTTTCCCTTTTCTATGAAGATGTGTCTGTTCTGAACCCCAGGCCAGGCTTATTGCATTGCCTGTGTTTGCAAGGGTAGAAGTACCCTTTGGATATGTGGCTTGCATCATTAGTCACAGACTTTGATCCTTCTGCTCCCATTTTCTCTGTGGGAAAAGAGACCACTCTGTGGGGGCTCAGTCCTTTCACCACTGCACTGAACAGCACTGCAATGTTTTCAGTAGTTCCTCAGGAATCCAGTGACCCAGCTGCAGCACAAAATATTCTGGTACACATGTGTTAATAACATCCAAACATTGCTGAGCAATAAAATGCAGCAGGGCTAGTGCAACGCTTCTAGAGAACTGCATAGGCTTGTCTGGGGGGGCTGGCACATGAAATGGCCAGCTGCCTATAGCATGCAAGCTTTGCTAATGGGTTGGACACGTCAGACAGGTGGGCTGGGAATTTAATCCCTCATGCATTTAATCTGCCTTTCAGACCAGAAACTTCCCGTGCCATGTCTCCTAGGTTGTGTCTCCTAGGCAAAGAGTTAAGCACATCCTTGGCTCTTTGCAAATACCCCATTAACAGCTGGCATTTTCAGTGGCCAGAACTTAAAAAGCACAAGTCAAGGAACTGGAGTTCTCTGAGCATGAGCTGGGGGTGTGCTGAGGGATGCACAGGGACAGGACAAGAGGCAACAAAAATGGGTTGCAAGAGGGAAATTCGGGTTTGGTACTAGAAAAATGTCTTTCCCTGTGAGGGTGGTCAAGCACCATACCAGGCTGACCAGAGGCGTTGTGTAATCTGCAGCCGTGGAGGTATGTAGAGCTCAGCTGGATGAGTTCCTGAGTCACTTGTTCTACGTTGGCTGTGCTTTGAGCAGGGGCTGAGACTGTATGTCATCCAAGCTGCTACTTGACCTGCACAAGTCAGTGGTTTAATGACTCTGTGGTCAGTGCTGGCCAAGTCACAGCGATTTAAGAAGGTACCCCAAGGATGGAGATTAAGCTAAATTCTCCTCTGCTTTATAACTGTTAAGTGAGAAGATGCAAGAAACCTCTTGCTCACCCAGGGACTGTGGGGAGCTTCTCTGCATCAGGGACCTACAAGACTGTATCTGCTATTGCTTGTCTCTAAGCTACAACTTTATTAAAGCAGGAATTCTCATCTGGCTGATAGTTTATTTGCAAGAAGCATGGTTCCAATCAGCCGTGAAGCACACTGTTCCTGCTCAGCAGATGGCATTTAAGCAGGGATCCTAGAGCCATTGGGACCCTGCAGCACTGTTTTCTGTGGTCAGGTCATGAAGCTGACCAAATGGTGAGAGTGGGATGTCCCACCAGACAAAGAAGTCTCTTAAATCCCAGGTCATCCTCTCTGTCTCCAAGCTATGTAAAGAGCCTGTGGGAAGTGGGAGCCTGTGGAAAGCAGAACAACTGCAGCACAAGGGACTGAGAGCACAGAGATGCGGTCAGGATGCTGCAGAGGAGGCTGGAGACGTGGGTTTCCCTCAAGGGGTGAAAAAGTTGGCTTTGCATTGCCCACATCCTGTGCAACAGCCCTCAGCGCTGGGCACGGAGGCACCAGCATCCCCATGCATCCTGCCACTTCTGCAAAAGCAACCACAGCAGGAGGGGAACAGGCCTCTGGGGGTGTTTGCTGTGGGTCAGACAAGGGGCTCCATACTTTGCAAAACTTACAGCTCTATATTGCTGCCAGAAGGACAAACTGAACAGTACCCCCAGCAGGAAGCGTGTGGGGGCATGGCAATGCTCAACACACCTTAGCTAGAGAGCAAACAAGAGAGAAGGAGGTGAGCAGGATTTGTGGCTGCGACCCTCGAAGCTTTCAGAACATCTTACTCTATATAGGGGTAGTTTTCTGTGACTGTATTGCAACACCATAACCACCTCCTGCACTCAGAGGGAAGAGTGTGCTGTGCATGTGCATTTCAAAGTAAAAATCAAGCATTAAACTGGTGAGAATAATAGACCAAAAAAAGATGTTATAGAAAAGCAATAATGCAAGAGCTGAGCACAGAAAGCATCTTCACAGGAACTGTCTGCTCTTTCCCTTTGGGTCAGTGTATTTGCCCAGCACATAAACAACATTGCTCACACGGCTCACAAGGAAATCTGACCGGCAGTGCAGGCTGCCTGGGTGGGGAGATATTTTTGTCTTAAGGCCCAAAAGAGGAACAAGCAATATTGAGCAGAGAGCATAGTTGAAATGCAAGCCGAAGGAAGCCAGCTCCGGGGCAGTGTGGTGAAGATGGGCAAGTTGCACTGTAGGTAAACAGCCTGGAGAGGTGGGAAAGTGGGGAGTGGGAACAAGAGCCAGAGGTGGGAGAGTGAAAGAAGAGATGAGCCTATGTTGATCCCATGAGGAGGGGAAGAGAAGGAAGGCTGAGCTGAGTTGTGGGCAGAGGCTGCTCAGCCCAGAGTTCTAAATGTCAGGATAAGGAGCTTGATAAAATGTAGAAGGGAAAAGGAATGGGATGGCAGTGGAGGGAAGGGGCAGCCCTGCAGCTGGGGAAGGCACTGACACTGCTGGATGTTGAGGGGACCTGCTGTGCCCAGCACAGAGTGAGTGCAGAGCAAGAGGGGAGGGGAGGCAGCGGTGCCAGACTCCCAGGGTGGCGGGAGGTGACCTAACATCCCTGAGAGGCACTGGGTGCTGTGATGGTGGGAACAAACAGCCCTTTCACGGACTTTAGCAGCAAACAGGAAGAAGGAGATAAAGCTGCAGCCAGAGAAGCCACTTGGTTTGAAGGGAGATTTCCTCAGTCTTAGAAAGACCAAGGCATTCTTGCAGCTAAATGGATAGACCTGACGGAAATGCAGCCTATGGATGGAGAGGAGAGCCCCACTGGCCCCTTGCAGGTAGCCCACACTGGGAAGCAACACAGTAGAGTGATCTGGGTGCAGGTACCCCCCTTAATGACAGCTTCATTCCGTCTGCCATGCTGGCATCTTCTCAATGCTCAGGTCCTACTGCCACAAGCTTCCCTGATCCTTTTCCCCCAGGAAGAGGACCCCCCTCAGCATTTTGAGTTCAGCTTCACACATCCCAGCACCAGAGGAGAAGGTTTCCCTGTGATGGGCTCCTCTGGGGAGCTACCATCCAGATGTGGTCACTCAGCCTTGCAAGACAGCAGTGCCACTCACACCTTGGGCTGTCTCCCTCTGCATGGTCAGCTACTGTTCCACCCCATCCTTCTTCCTCTTATCCCATCCTCAGGAATAAAGCAGCAGCCGTGGGAAGACCTGACTGTTCTGAGGAGGCAGCAATGCAAAGGAGTTGCAGGAAAACACAGACTGAAGATCAACCATGAACACATCAACAGATGGGGGTGCAAATACCTGGTCCCAGGGAGCACATCTCCATTGGGTCACATCTCTGACCCTCTCTGCTACTGCCTCTACATCAGTGCTATGCAGGGTGTGGTAAATGGTGCTACATAGAATCATAGAATAGTTAGGGTTGGAAAGGACCTTAAGATCATTTACTTCCAACCCCCCTGCCATGGGCAGGGACACCTCACACTAAACCATGTCACCCAATGCTTCATCCAACCTGGCCTTGAACACTGCCAGGGATGGAGCACTCACAACCTCCCTGGGCAACACATTCCAGTGCCTCACCACCCTCACAGGAAAGAATTTCTTCCTTATAAACCTCTCCTGTTTAAGTTTGAACCCGTTACCCCTTGTCCTGTCACTACAGTCCCTAATGAAGAGTCCCTCTCCAGCATCCCTATAGGCCCCCTTCAGATACTGGAAGGCTGCTATAAGGTCTCCACGCAGCCTCCTCTTCCCCAGGCTGAACAGCCCCAACTTTCCCAGCATTTCTTTGTATGGGAGACGCTCCAGTCCCTTGATCGTGACGCAGGGAAGCCACCCGTTAATGATTTTNTTCCCCAGGCTGAACAGCCCCAACTTTCCCAGCATTTCTTTGTATGGGAGACGCTCCAGTCCCTTGATCGTGACGCAGGGAAGCCACCCGTTAATGATTTTGAAGAACTGGCACACATGGGCTTTCTTTGAGCTCTTGACCAGATTTTTAATCTGACACTGACAGTGATGGGTGCTGTCAGCATGTCTGTGCTGGGCAGCACTGGCAGGGGAGAAGGGGCTGTGGGTAACTTCATTACTCTGCTGGGCTAGGAGAAGTCCCCATGCAGCCTTGTTTGCCATACTGCTCTCACCCCCACTGTCAGCCAGCAAAGATAACGAGGGAGAGGTGTTGGTTTTCCAGCATGGATTATTTTCCTAAGGATTCCTAGCCCTTGTGAGTCACTGGAGGTTTTTCTGCTGACTGTAAGGAATGAAATCCTAGCACTGAGACATTCAAAAAATGTGTGCACTGGTCAGGAATGCTGCTTTATCAGCTTTTAGGATACAATTTGGTTATAAGATAACTTTGATTAGAGTGGAAATACAGCTCAATACAATTTAAAGGTTACATCTTCACATGGAATCATAGAATAGTTAGAACTGGAAAGGACCTTATGATCATCTAGTTCCAATCCCCCCTGCCATAAACAGGGACACCTCACACTAGATCATGTCACCCAAGGCTCTGTCCAACCTGGCCATGAACACTGCCAGGGATGAAGCATTCACAGCTTCTTGGCCAACCCATTCCAGTGCCTCACCACCCTAACAGGAAAGAATTTCTTCCTTATATCCAA
>NDXB01013869.1:10963-29654 GCA_002631895.1 Agapornis roseicollis
TTTTTTTTTTTTTCTCATTTCTTCCTGTCTTTAACGAAGTGATATTTTATAAAGCTTTAAGTTTCAGTGATACCATAATGACAAATAAACACAAAAACCCAACTGAAGATACTCTCTTAAAAATTTTTAACTTCTATCACTTTATGATAACTTAAATGGGTATTTATTTTTACTTCACTTTATTTTTTCATTTCTATCACTTTATGATAACTTAAATAGCTGCTTATTTTTACTTCACCAAGGCTTTTTACACTAACACCCATAACTTCCTTGTAGACCTACTTTGCTGTAGGAAAGGCTGTGAGCACTGGAACTGTTCAGCCTGTGGAAGAGAAGGCTCAAGGGTGATCCTATCCATATGTTACCTGATGGGTAAGCAAATAAGGGAGCTAGGATCTTCTTAATGGTGCCTAATGACAGCATCAGAGACAATGGACATAAACCACAACACTAGAACTTAAACATTTAAAAACTTAAGCTTTAAAAATGTTTACTGTAAAGGTGATTAAACACTGTAACAAGTTGCCCAGAGAGGCTGTGCAAACTCTGGAGCTAAAAACTCAATTGCATACAGTCCTTGGCAATGCCCTCTAACTGACCCCTCTTAAAGCATTTCTAGAGATGTACATGTCTTTCAGCCTCAACAAATTCCATGATTCTGGAAATCAAAAGAATTAAACCAGTCTGTTTCATCTATTTAAAATATATTTATACATTTTACGTATTAAGAAGAATTCTATTAACAGGAAAAGAATTATATAAGTATATTTTTATTTTTTTCTTTTTCTTTTTTTTTTTTCCTTGTTAGCTTTTTTTTTCTTTTNACCAGTCTGTTTCATCTATTTAAAATATATTTATACATTTTACGTATTAAGAAGAATTCTATTAACAGGAAAAGAATTATATAAGTATATTTTTATTTTTTTCTTTTTCTTTTTTTTTTTTCCTTGTTAGCTATATTTCTCTCTGTTAATTAAAGGTACAGAATGTAATTTACTTATACACATGTAAATAAGGGATAACAAGCACACCAACTATTCCGATTACCATCTAGTCATAAAGAAAGCACAGACTTGTTTCACTGGATCGGTTATAAGCTAATGCATACTGAGAAAGATATATTTCAGAAAAAAAACAAAAATATTCTTGTCTATTCAGTATATCTAATATTATGAGTAAGTATATGTATCATATGTGATTGTAGACCTGATCCTGACATCATTCTGAGTGTGTTTTCAGAGTTCATATCAAACAACTGTATGAAATTGGTACATATTAAAATGTGCCCTTTCTGATATGCAGGTTCCTGTAAAGCCATGGTTTCTGGCTGTTCAGATTCAAAGAAGCCAAAAGCTGTGCAGAGACTCCTCTTTTGTCTATCTGTTTGAAACTGGGATTGCAGATGGGTGGGAATTTGTTATGTGCCAGCTGAGGAAAACAATTACTATTTTTAAAAGGCAATGTTTGATATTGCTTGAGAATTCTTTGTATTCTGGAGCAGCATGTGAACGTATGTGAATGATTGCAACATTCATTATGTCCTTTTTTTATCCCTTTCCCAAATATTTCTGGGTCTTTACTTCCTAAATCTTCTCAAATGTAAGTAAGACCAACATAAATTAAGTACAACCTTGGTTATATTTTAATTTTCATTAATAAAATAAAATAATCATAATCCTGTCTGACAAACTTCTATTTTTCTTTTGCTTAATGCTCTAGAATATAACTCCTGCCATTTGCAGCTAGTTGCATGTGTATGTGATAGGTAGAAGAAAACTTCTAAATTTTTGTATGCTTAATACATAGTTGAAAGGAGAAAAGGGAAATATTATCAAGAAAATTATTTTTATTTCCCAAATGTTATACTTATGATAGGGTTTTATTTCAGTCTGGTCCCTTTGGGGTACATACATATGCAAATGAAAGAGAAAATGTTTGTTTGTTTTTTTTTTAATTTAAGTGTTACAGAGGCTTACTAATAAAAATGGCAATTGTCTGTCACTAAAATAAGCTAGTTACACAGAAACTTGTTTGTGTAGCCTGATGAGCAAGCTAAAAAAATGTTACTCTTTAGAAACCAGCTGCTGCCAGCATTCTCTTGGTATATTGAAAATGACTAAGGCTGGAAAGTTCAACAGAAAAGCTGTTCTCTTTATTTCTCTGATCAGAATCCAAAATGCATCTTCCTCAATTCCTAAACCAAAGAACAAAAAAAACCCCACAAACCTCTTTTTTTTTTTAATGTTACTTTTTTTAAAAATTTTTTTAGTATTTAATTATGCAGAATAATATATCAGATTCTCCTGGCATCTTGAAAAATACCATCTACTAAAATAATTAGGCTTAGGTATTATACTGATACCCAATCTGTGAGTATCATGCTCATGTTTGCAATAATTTTTTTCATTCACTAAATGAATGCATGTATTCTTCAGTTCTTAATCTGGACAACATTCAATTGTATTAGAAACCCTTGCTAAGTATCAGAAAGTTAAGAAATATTTTGTTGCACTTAGTAGATTTCTTAGTGGATGAAATTATTAAAGTTAAAGCAAAAAAGCACTGAAAAGCTTTGAGTACCTGAGTGCAAAGAATGCTGCTAGAATTAATCATACATTTGAAACCAAGTGTAATATTCATACTAAGTTTCCTGAATTTGGGCAGACATACAAGCATCCAATTTAGATAAGCAAACTACTAAATATCGTTTATGAATAAATTTATTTTATTTTCATTAAATGATGAAAATTAGTACTGAATGGGTTTTTTTTGCTCCTATCAGAAATGATCTGAAAGGTATGTTAAAAGATGTAATCGACAGTTTCCTGCTATTTTTCCTAGAATCACAAACTTATCTTTAACCACAGGTAGTTAGAATAAAGAAAAATCATAGATATGATTATCTCTATAATGTTTATGAATGAGACATCAGAATTCTATGTCAATGCAAAAGTTCAGTTTCTGAGTCAACACTTCAGTATTTGCACTAATTATATTCAGTCCCCAGGAAGACTGTTCTGTTGGGAAAATTAAAAAACCTTTAAGATTTCCTTTTATATGTCTTTGGAAGGTGGGAGATCTTACTGAAGTATTAATTTTACTACTAATTAATTCCTAATAGATAACTGAACTGAAAAGATATAAAATAATTTTTCAAAGTCATGTACAAATTACGTTCCACAGTTGAAGGCAAAAGATGAAGTGGAAGAACCTGTCACATTCCATGAATACTACTGAGAAATCATTCCTGTGCCTAGTTTGAGTTTTGTTCACATGCTTTAATTTGGAATAAGAGCATAAAACTTGTGTTCTTTGTTCTGGGTTACCAGGAGACATTATTTTGTTGCGAAGTTTATTTCCCTCTTCCATAGCATTTTTCTTCCAGACCTCTTGGGGTTTTTACCTAGGACATGCTCCACTAGAGCACAGATGCTGGGCTTTGTGTACTCTGGACTCTCTCTGTAGCATTCTGGGTTTCTTGAGATTTTTGGTCTAGGTTTATAAAGCATAACAGTTTTTGGTATCAGTATTACAGTGTGACTATTGAGAATAAAATTAATTGGATACTACTGGGTATAGTATGTACTGGATGACTAGATTTATGCTACACTTGACTTGATACTGATTGCTCCTTTTGCATTCTACAGCAAGAAAAGAAATTATCAAATCTTAAATGTTTGGTCCTACTGGAAGCAAAGTTAATCCACTTGTGGTTAGATTTTTTTTTTTTGTTTGTGTGGTTGTTGTTTTTTTTTTACTGAAAAATAGAAATCTTTTCCAGGAAAACACAAATGTTTATGAATCATGACTTTATTCTCAGCGTTATGTTCTATTGTGTGGATGCATGTGTGTATATATATAGATGGAAGTGTATCTATCTACATTTAGAATATTTATATTAAATCTTTGATTCCTTTCTGTGTAACAGATAGGAATTTCTGTGCAAGGTTGTGGTACCCTGTGAAGATAAGAACTACATCAATTATCAGTAAGACTGCCACAACATACATCAGATTTCTTCTGGTAGATAAGTGAACATATGTTTTAATATCATTCTTGTACATACTAAATGTGAAGATTTCTTCATATGGTGCTACAACATAAATTACTAAGGTGGAAAATAAATTACTAACCTCTTACACCGCATAAAATTTGTAGGATGAAGTATGTATCCATCTGCACATGTACACAAAACTGTGGTTCTTCCTGCATATTTCAGGGGTGGGTTTGCCTTTCTGCAGAAGGAATAAAGGATAAGCTCCACTTTAGCATGCAGAGACCTACCCCCTACTTGGGATTTTATATATGTTGTGTATAACACTATCTATTCCAATTCCATATAAAATTTATTTTATTGTAAAGCAAATTTTTTATGCATCTATGTTCTTGGCCTCTGGAATGAAATAAATATCAGACCTTTGGCATAACAAAAGATACATTTGTAAAAAATTTCAGAGGTTAAATCTTTTTAATCATCATATTGATACCTGAACGAGGAGCCATGTGAGGGAGAATGATGGCAACAGTTACTTATGTACATGTCCCAGACTGAGTTGCTAGGAATGTTCTGGGAAGGAAAAGATAAAAGATCATGGTCACTCTTTGCTCCTTCATGCCCAAGATTTTTTGTACTCTTGTACTTCAGGTATGCAAACGCATCAATCCTACTACATGAAATCTATCATGTTCTCAGGACCATAGGGAGTGACCATGCCTCCAACTATTTCAGGCCTTCAATCTCCTTAAGACAGGCCTGTCATCTTCTCTGCTCCTACCACTGTCAGCTGTCATCCTCCCACTATCTTCTTTCCACCTTTCCCATATCTATTTCCACATTTATACCTTGCATATGTTCCCAGCAAGCCACGTTAGTCTTTTTTGTGACAAGGAAAAATAAACTAAAATAAAATTTAATAAAATAAATAAAACAAAATAAAAAAATAAATAAAATAAAATGTTTTAACAAAGTTCATAATCATTGAAATAAAACCTTCTACTCTTTGTAAAGAGACAGAAGCATTAAGGACCCCTTGATTCACTGCATACTCTAAAAGACAGTCTCATAGAGCATCCTCATAGTAATAAGGAGAGCTCTTCTAAAGCAAGATTTTTTGGAAAGCCACTTCCACCCACTCCACCCACTCTAAAGCCCCTGTGGAGTGATCAAATAAATTAGCTGGCTATATTATTACTGAAAAATGGTGCTTTAATGCCTTTACAAGCCTTTAAGTTATCTGACCAAAGTGCCTTTTTTGAACTCCCAATGCATCTTTTTGCAGATATGTTTTTAGAGCAAAAGACAATATAACCTAGTGCTTAGAAAAGTTGTCAAGTAATTTTACCTAAATGAAAACAATCACATAATAAAAATTTTAATCATCAAAATGTGTCATTACACAATCATTATGAAGGTTTTTAAACTAAGCTAATTCATTAATGAGGTTTTCAGAGGTACTTCACAAATTGAATCAGAATATCTGAAGGATGTCTGCAGAGTGAAAATAGGAGGGAAAGTGATGAGAGGAGAGGTCCAGGAATTCACACATGACTTTAGCTATGCAAGAAAATACACAAGAACCGTATGTGAAATCTGTAAAAAGCTGCTTTGTATTGAGGGATTAAGGGCATTCTCAAAATCTTTTACCACAAGAGATCTGTGGGTGTGCTAATGAACAGTTTCAAAGAGGTTACATGTTAAGCCAATACCCTTTTCAAAGTGATCACATGAGTTTACCTAAACGCTGTGTCATGGAAACAAATACCATGTAAAGTAGCAAAAGGCTGCAAAAGAATTTCTAAGCTGTAGAAATCCTTTTTAGAAATTCAGTTCTGGTAAAAAAAAAAAAAAAGGAGACTGATGCTGCTTTATGTCTTTCAAAGCACTTAGATGCAGATGTCTAGAACAACTGCTACCTGTTTCTTGTATTTGCTGGCAGATACAGATCACTGCAGAAGTATAGACAAACTGGTGGTGACAACTCCACTGAAACCTGAAACTCCTTGACTGACATCTTATTTCAGCAGTGCATGGAGCACCAGGAATGTGGAAAGGCATACTGTAAATGACTTGCTATTCTGCTTATGATGGATTCTTCATGAATTTATTAATTGACCAGTCTCCTAAGAAATGTATTTTCATTTTATTTCCAATTTATGGATAAACAAGGATTTTTTCATTACCATTGTAACCTCTCAAATTAATTTAGTTTCCAAGGGAGATAGACTTATTAATGAATGGGGTGTGGGAGAACCAGATTTTGTTCTCTGGTGATAAAGAATCTGATCCAAAACCTATTTTGCATGGGATTTTGGACCATTAACTTCAATGCCATTAAGATGCAATGTTGAATTATTTTCTTGTCTTCCCACTTGTCATCTACTCATTTTGTATTTGACCTCTTACAAAAAAATAAAATAAAAAAATCTTGCCATACTCAGAGATCAATCTGTTTAGAAGTCTTGATTTATCAGGGTGTCCTGGGTTCAGCAGTTGCAGTCAGTTTTTCTTCTTTTTAGTAGCTGTGTTTTGACTTAACCAGGAACAAGGCTGATAAGGCCGATGTTTTTGGTTGTTGCTAAGCGATGTTTGCCCTGACCAAGGACTTTGTGAGCCTCATGCTCTGAAGGGGAGGAGGGGGGCCGGGAGGAAGGAGGGACAGGACCCAAACTGACCAAAGAGGTATTCCATACCATAGCACGTCATGCCCAGGATGTAACTGGGAGTTACCCGGAAGGAGAGAGAAGTTCCCGGTCGGGCTCATTTTTGGCGGGTGGTATCGTACCTTCTTCCCTTGTTTTCCTTATCGTTATTATTATTGGTGATAGCAATAGTGATTTGTGTTATACCTTAGTTACTGGATTGTTGTTATCTCAACCCGTGGGAGTTGCATCCCTTCTGTTCTCCTCCCCTTATCCCTCTGGGAGCGGTGAGGAAGGAGGGGAGGGCAAGAAAGGGAGGGGAGTTGAGTGAGTGAACGAGCTGCATGGTTGCTAGGGCACAGGGCATATAGTCTTGTTATGTGCCTGTATAGTGATTGAGATAACAAAATAAGAACTTTAACAACTGTTGTAATGGTCAATTTAGAAAGTTATTTTGTCTGGATGAAGGTTTCAGGTAATGCAGTGCCAGAAATCAGAGGGTCATGACACAGGACTTAATTCTATTTTACTACATTTACCTGATGGCCTGAGTCTGTGTAAATATTTGTGAAATATCTGAGACTGTGACATTGCTATTGTTTGCTAATTCTCATTACAGTATTATTTAGATGTTCTGACTACAGAAGCTCAATTATACTAGTAACAAAACAAACAAGCAAGAATGCAGTGTCTTTGTTCAGAACAGTTGACTAAGATAAGATGAACAAAAATTGAAAAATCAAGTGTGTAGAGAAAAAACTAAGCAAGACAATTCACATATTTGGATAATATGAAAGCCAGAAACAGTGTCTTATCTTCCAGAACATACTTCATCTTATTTGTCATTTTTGTTTTCAGTCCAAATATTATTGATATTGAGTATGCTGCTGTAAACTTTCATTATATTCAAACTAGTGATAATAACATTAGATTTTTTTTAAAAAGTATCAACAAAACTAATCTTTTTTAAGTTACTCAGAAATGAAAAATGCTTTTCCATTTACTGTAGAAACTTGCATTCAGATAACTGAAAAAATACTATATAAAGAAACTTTGAGTCATTTTGTGAGTCTCTGTAACAAGATAATCTTCAGATTGAAAAGATTAACTGAGACAACTTCAAGCCACCATGAGAAACATTTAGTTTTTCCTATTTCCAACAAGTGCAACAAGATATTTAATCATGATTTCTAGTTTGAGGTGCAGTTTTGGATTTCAGAACCTGAAACTCTGAACTCTACCAACTTCTTCCTTTTAGCTAGTTATTAAAAGAATTCACATCAAGAGAAGAATTTCACTAATTCTCCTGGCACAAGTGTCTGAACTGACATGGAATCCTAATCAAGTTTCCTGAACATCTGAAAATCCTTGTGGATCTAATGGGACACGTTTTTTTAAAAATCTATCTCAGATAAGATACGAATCATGCAGTACTCTGTTAAATATTGTCCACTTTCACTACAAATGACTATCAATCTGTATTTGGTATCAGTATAAACATTCTTGTCTATTCTTGACAGGATTACCAATATAGAATTTACCAAGAAATTTTGTCTGGTACAATTGTTTGTGTGTCTGTTTAGTAAAATTCCTCAAACTATCTTTCAGAAGTCTGAAAAGCAAAATAAGTATTGTTGTACAAGAAGCTGACCACTTTCAACAAACTCTTTTCTCAGTTTTATGGAGTGATAGAAAAACACAGTTTAAATGGTATTTCTGAAAGTGATCTGGTCCAAATGTCTACCTAGAACAGGGACAAACCAGGGAAGGTTGAACATGGCAAGTCCATGAAGGTTGAATAGGGAGCAAGTCTAGAGGAGGGCCACAAGGTTGATAAGAGGGATTGAGCACCTCCTGTATGAAGACAGGCTGTGAAATTTGGGGCTGTTCAGCCTGGAGAAGACTGCGTAGAGGCCTCATAGCAGCCTTCCAGTATCTGAAGAGGAACTATGAGGAAGCTTGGAAGACCCTCTTCATCAGGGACTGTAGTGATAGGACAAGGGGGAATGGGTTCAGACTTAGATAGAGGAAGTTCATGTTAGATAGAAGGAAGAAGTACTTTACTGAGAAGGTGGTGAGGCACTGGAATGGGTTGCCCAAAGAAGCAGTAAATGTTCTATCCCTGGCGGTGTTCAAGGCCAGGTTGGACAGAACCTTGAGAGACATGGCCTAGGGTGAAGTGTTTCTGCCCATGGCAGGGGGGTTAGAACTAGGTGGTCTTAAGTTTCTTTCCAACCCTAACCATTCTATCATTCTATGATTCTAGGGCCTTGGGCAGTCAAGTGTCTTCAAAGAGTGTTATTCCACAGTCTCACTGCACAACCTACTACAAGCTTTAACCAGCTTCACAGTGGAGAATTTTTCTGAACTAGAATATCTGTTTTAGCAATTTTTTGCCATTGGATTTTGTCCTTTCGTGGCATATGTCCAAGAAGGGACACATGATTAGAGTGTGCTCAGAGCGATGGAACACTTCCTATAAAGAAAGCCTGAGAAAGCTGGGGTTGTTCAGTCTAAAGAAAAGAAGGCTCCAGGGACACCTTGTCATGGCCTGTCAGTACTTAAAGGTGACTTTAGGTTGAAAGATAGAAGGCGGCACTAAAAGGGCCTGTAGTGACCAGAAAAGGGCAAAGGTTTTAAACCTAAATTAGATATGAGGAAGATTTTTTCATGATGAGGATGGTGAGACACTGGAACAAATTGCCCAAAGAAGTTAGGGATACCCCTTCATTGTTGGAAGTGTTTAAAAATCAGGTTGGATGGCGCTCTGGGTTTATTGCAATTTGTACCTGCCCTTGGCAGGGCAGGGTTAGACTATATGATCTTTAAATGTCCCTTCAACCCAGAGTGTTCCATGATCCTGTAGCATGTCTTTCGACAGCCCCTTTGAAGACATTAATTTTCACCATATTTCACACTCCCCTTTTCATGGCTTCCCTATTTCTATGATATCCTTTTGAAAATAAATGATCAGAACTTCTCAGGAGATATTCTGAGTCATGTCACCTTGCACATAATTTGAATTCTACAATATTTTCTATAATTTTATTCAGTGTATGATTCTATATTATTTCTATGTAATATCTGAGACATTTTAGGTTTCCTCACCATAGATTATTTTCTTCTGTTTGGTATTTTAAAGCACTGGATTATTAAATTGTGCTTTTTCACTTTGTCAGTTCCTCCAGTCTATTTTATCTGATGAACTGTTCTTTACTTCCTTGCTCAGTTAGCATTTCATTGTCTTTTATAAGATTGGCAGTTCCCACTTTGAAGCATATTTACTTCACATTCATCCTTTCAGTTAATTTTTCCTGGCTAGTGTCCTCCTTTCTGCCATTCTGATGAGGATATAAAGGTCTGCATTAATAAAAATATAATGTTTCTACATCTGCATAGCATGAGAGAGCAGAATCTGTCACCTTTTATCACAATGCTTTCTTATGGCTGACCTTAAAGCACAACAGTATGCTTGCAGAGTCTGATTCATCTTGACCCTTTCTAATTGCTAACATCTGATCCAATCTTATTTCCCATTACAAATTCAATAAATATAATAATTCACCCTTGAAAATGCCAAAATAGCTGAAAATGTTGATCACCAAATGAGACTTCTGACACTTTATGGCCTTCTTAGTGTTTGATTTATCATTTTACAATCCTTGAATTTTAACCCATGTGTTACATTTACTCATACATAGACTTTTAGAATGAGTGCAATGGAATAATTATACCCTTTTCTATTTTGAGTAATGTATTACCTTTGTGTGCAAATTTAAAAGACAGTAACTGGCAATTCAAGGACTCTTTAGAAAGTGCTTGTTTTAATACCTCGAGGTGATTGTTCCTTAATCTATTTACACAAATATGCAACAAAGGCTAACGTTATGTATTTTATAAATCAACCTAATAGCTATCCATGACAACATCAGATCTGATGTGGACTTCAAATGACTTGGTGCCTGGAACACATTGAAGCTGCTTATGTGCCTCTCCCTTATAAACTAGAAATTAAACTAGTGTCTTTACATTTGGTGAATTATTTTGGAATTTATCTTCAGGACTGCTGTAGTTTGAACCCAGCCAGGAAACACCTTCACTCACTCAACCCCCCTTCTGGCCCTCCCCTCTTTCCTCCCCGACTCCCGGAGGAGTGGGAGGGAAGATGGGCCGAAGAACTCCCACTGGTCAGATAACAACAGTCCAGTAACCAAGGTACAACACAAATCACTATCGCTATCACCAACAATAATAACAACAACAAGGAAAACAAGGGAAGAGGGTACGATACCACCTGCCAAAAACGAGCCTGACCGGGAACTTCCCTCTCCTTCCGGGTAACTCCCAGTTACATCCTGGGCATGACGTGCTATGGTATGGAATACCTCTTTGGTCAATTTGGGTTCTGTCCCTCCTTCCTCCCGGCCTCCCCTTCTCCCCTGCAGAGCATGAGGCTCACAAAGTCCTTGGTCAGGGCAAACATTGCTCAGCAATAACCAAAAACATCGGCCTTATCAGCCTTGTTCCTGGGTTAAGTCAAAACACAGCTACTAAAAAGAAGAAAAACTGACTGCAACTGCTGAACCCAGGACAAGGACTAACAATCAAAAAGTAAAATTTTGTAATATAGGCATTAAATCTGAGATAAATGCTTAGGTACAGTGGAAAATATGACAAAGCATTCACAGATGTCAATAGAATTAAAAAGAAAATTCTTCATTTTCACTTTTTTTTCTTTAATTATTGCAATTTCTTGACTTCATTTTAGTCTTGGATCATTTTATTTGCATTCATCATCAGTACTATGAATTTGCTCTTGTTTGCAGACCTGTTTATTATGTTAGACTTTCCTTAAACCTGTTATTTTAAAACATCTTTTTGCAAAGAAAGAGGGCACATGTCAAGTTTAGTGTGTCTAGCCTTGTTTCACTAGCAAGTACAAAATGAATTTTTAAGAACAAGACAATCCAAAACTGAAGTCTACTGCATAATAAACATGCTCACACCACAAAGACTGAATTTGAAAAAAATCTGGGAGACCTTGTGAATCAGTTAAATCAAACCCCTATTAACCTTCTGTGTTTGTCCTTCCTGTGGTTGGCTTTTCTTAATTAGAAATATTTCTGTTGAGCAGTTGCTTCTTGTTATTTTTGTAGATATCTAATCAAAAGAAATATGTACAGTTAAAGCTGAGCAAATATGTAACAGTAATGTGAATCATGGTCAGTAATGAGTGACTCATGCATTTCCAATATTAATTGGAAATTTCAGTAGGACAAACTAAATGTTCTTGATGTTACAAAAGCAGAAACTAATAGTAGAAAGAAATATGTATAAAAAAGCATGAATTTGAATTTCGAAAAAGAGCTATCTTTAAGTCTGCTGCAAATACAGAGTGGTAAATGAAACTCCCTATCTAACTTTCTTCTCACATTCTTATGCACATCAACAGCATGGTTGAATTAATTGAGAGGATATTAAGTACTTGGAAAGATGCGAAAGAAAATAAGGAAAACAGGATTGAACACTTGTAGCAGATCTGAGGGCAATTACCTGTTAGCATAGATTGGCAGCAAAAGGATTAACACTCTTCACTCTGCACTGCTAGTGAAAAGGTGTGTTTGAGTTGGTCTAGATGAATGTTTAAGACTTCAGAAGGGTAAAGTCACGGGCAACACAAAGGATCATTACTTGTTGGTGCCATAGCTAGACATTGCATCAACAACTAAAGGATTTCAGAGAGGATGTGGGACCTCACCATGGAAAATTTGGCAGTGGTGAAAGAAGGTAGCTGCAGCATTCTCCCATGTCTTTGTGGATTGAGATGGTATTATCCAGTTGATACACATAAACCTAACTTAAACTGAATATTTCTCAGCTGCACTTTGTAAACTGAAACATCAGTAACATTGACAACATCACACTAATATTAATGCAGACAATTTCAAAAATTAAACATGGCAAATATATCATTCACAGCCTTTCTTCCAATATAACATCATGTTATATTAATTGACTAGAAATCCCCTTCTTGCACGGAACTCTTGCAGTGGTTAAGGAAACCAAGAGAACTTGAACATATATGCAACTTGCTCCTAGTGCACGAAGATTCATGTATTGCCAATCTTTTATTATACCAAAATAGTAAGTGTCAGGAAAGGATGAAAGTCCACAGGGACTAATCATTACTCCCCTCCCTTGTCCTCCCCCTCAAAAAGCTATTAAAATTCTGTATGATTATTAATCAGATTAAAAAAAAAAAAAAGAATTTTCACAGGACCAACTGTATAAATTACTTCTCTCATGAGCCCACCAGATTCTATTTTTATTCTGCAACACAGGTTCCATTCTTCAGAAAATCCCCTGATAATTCATACAGCTTTTTCCAGGTTGTCATGGTTTAAGCCCAGCCTGTCACTCAGAACCACGCAGCCATTCACTCACTGCACCCCCTTTCTCCCCCTGCTCCTGGAGGTGTGGGGAGGAGAATTGAAAGAATGTAACTCCCATGGATTCAGATAAGAGCAGTCCAGTAACTAAAGTATAACACAAACCACTGCTGCTGCCACCAATGATAATAATGATAAGGGAAATAACAAGGGAAGGGAATGCAACCGGTCACCACCCACCGCCCAATAGCCAGCCTGACCGAGCAGTGATCTAGCCCTTCTGGGTAACTGCCCCCAGTTTATACAGTGGGCACGACGTGCTGTGGTATGTAATACACCTTTGGTTAGTTTGAGTCAGGTGTCCTGTCTCTGCTTCCTACTGGCGTCTCCTTCCCCCTGGCAGAGCATGAGACTCAAGAAGTCCTTGGTCAGAGTAAACATTACTGAGCAGTAACTAAAAACATCAGTGTTATCAGCACTGTTTCCAGGCCAAAAGTCAAACATACAGCACTGCACCAGCTACAAAGAAGGAGAAAAATGAGCTGAACCCAGGACAGTATCCTGCCTCAAAATAATGGACTCAGTCAGAGATCAAAGTGATCAGACCAAAGCCATTTACTACAAAGTGTCTACCCTTTTTATACTGTTGCCTGCACCTGCTTACAGTAGCCTACTGTATTATAATCGGATACATATACAATAGCTAGCTGTATTAATTCAATAGCTTGCTGTATTATAATTGGATATTTAGTGTATTATACTTAGATACATATTCAATAACTTGCTGCATTAGTGGATACATAATCAATGGCTTTCAGTATTAAGATTGGATACATATACAGTGTAGCACACAGCACTTGTTACAATTGGATAAATTAAGCATATGAGAACCTAGCCTTTAAAACTTGCTAACAGTTCACTATTGTGTCTTAGCACATTCCAGTTTCTTCTCATCTTGCTTGCACTGTTACTATTGTTTCCTTACCCAGGGTCTTCTTCATTCTCGGTTCATGTCGAGCTCCATGTAGGCACTTGCTGACCTGGGAACGTGGCCGTTCTTTGCTAAAAATCCATCCACAGTATCCACCCCTTATTCCATGCTCAGATCCCACATTTTCAATATATTATTTCTCTTATCTCATATATATACATCCACAGAGAGAGAGAGAGAGAGAAATCATTCCTTAATGCATGGACCAATCCCTGTAAAGCTGCTGAGTCTATCCAGTCCATGATGTAGAGCACTATCTCTTGTAACAGTCTTTCAGAGCAAGAGAGGCTGTGTGCAGTGTTCACACTCATGAATAACCTCGGCAATAGTGTCCATTGTTAAGTCCACCCCTCGAGCATGAGTCCATCTCTATGTTGCATCTCTGCCCTGATGGCCTGAAGTGTCATGGGCCCACCAGGCTCAAAATAGTTCACCCTCCCTTTCAGCAGTTCCTGCAATTTTTTGTCGGGGACTACATACACCTGCCTTCCATCTCCTACACTTCCAAAGCACTGGAGGGTCTCAGTGGACTAGATATTTGCCCATACTGTCCCACACACCCTACCACTCATGAGTACCCAGCCTTGAGGAAAATCTCTTGGTCCTCCTATATCGTTGTCTAATCCTAGACAAGACACAAACCTGACTCTGCTTAACTTTTGAAATTGGACGAAATGATCATGGGTAAAACATCCTCTGTGTGCCAACATGCTGATCCCCATCATAATCAACAGGCAGGTCCCAAGGGTGGCCAAAGGCCATTCAAAACCGTCAGAACTCTCAAATGATGATGCTGTACTTGTCACTGGGGCTGGTGTAGCTGCTGTGCTTGTCACTAGGGTGTGTGGGAATGTTTTCCGCATAGTCTGACCACCTGAGGAGGGGAAAAAAGTTGTGTAATTGCTATACATATATAATTGCTATTATATACCTCTCAAAGTATAGAGGTGGTGACCACACTGGGAACGCAAACCAGATCAGTTTCATGATCAATGAGTCTATTGCATTACAAGTCATTACCATAAAGTACAATGAAACAAGAACCTTAGCCCAAGACCCCCAGCTGATAAACACTAACAATGCAAATACCTGCTGTAAGTAAAGTCTGATATGCTGAAACTGTGAGATCAAAAGCAACAACTTTGAGAGCCAATAAATCAGCATTGTATGAGTGACTATTAATCCAAACCAAAAAATGCTTATCACAAATACAATCAGACACACTCTGATCAGATCTGTTGCTATCTCAACACTTCATGCCCCACGTTGGGCACCAAAAAGGATGTCCATGGTTTAAGACCAGCCTGTCACTCAGAAACCATGCAGCTGTTTGCTTGCTCCGCCGACTGCTTCCTCACACCCTGAGGAGGAGAATCAAAAGAATGTAACTCCCACAGGTTGAGATAAGAGCAGTCCAGTAACTAAGGTATAACACAAACCTCTTGGAGAGGAGGGAGGAAGTGGGGGGTGCAGTAAGAGAGAGACTGTGCTTAAATCACAATGCAGGTGTTTCATGAATTTTAATGCAGATTCAGGAACATGATATACATATTATAGAATGTCGTGGTTTAAACCCAGCTACGCAGCTCGTTCACTCACTCAACCCCCCTTTCTTGCCCTCCCCTGCTTCCAGAGGGATGGGGAAGAGAATCAAAAGAATGCAACTCCCACAGGTTGAGATAAGAACAGTTTAGTAACTAAGGTATAACACAAATCACTGCTGCTACCACCAATAATGATAAAGGAAATAACAAGGGAAAAGAATACAGCATCTCATCAACCACCGACAGATAACTCACGACACCCCACCAACCACCAATCGAATCCCTCCTCCCACACCCCAGAGAGAACTTGCCTTTCCGGATAACTCCCAGTTACCTCCTGGGCATGACATGCTGTGATATGGAATACCTCTCTGGCTAGCTTGGGTCAGGTGTCCTGTTCCTGCTTCCTCCCGGCCTCCCCTCCTCCCTGACAGAGCATGAGACTCACAGAGTCCTTGGTCAGAGCAAAACATTCGAGCAGTAACTAAAAACATCCCTGCTATGTTTTGTTCCCAAGTTGAGTCAAAACACAATGCTGCACCAGCTACTAAGGCGGCAAAAAATTGACTAGTATTGCTGAACCCAGGACACAGAAACACTGTTTCCTTCTGTCCCATCTTTACTCCTGTGAGGGTCTAGAGATCAGCAGAAAACTACTCTCCTGAACATGCAATTGTGTGTTCCTTTCCTGGGATGTATGACGTGTCAGGGAGATTTCTATACTACAAAATGGTTGAACATCAGCTTGACGGGATGGCACGTGTGCTTAACTTCAGCTGATTCTTGCTACTGTTGCTCACCACAGATGCATCAAGGAAATTTTTCATGTAGCAAGGTGGTAATTTCTACTTTGGACTAATTATGTAACTAACCTTTATCTGAAATACTGAATATTTCTCATTCCTTTTATACTGTAACTGCCAGTTTATCTGCAAAAAACCTTTTCTTTCTTTTCAGATTCTATCACTCTTACCAAACCTATATCTATATTATATATATATATATGCATATACCAGTATGTAATGATTCTACTGCAACTTTTTAAGGCTTATAAACTGTTACATTATAGTAATGTGCAAAGGCAGTGAAAGGTAGAAAGTATTTCTTCTGCAATGAAGTACAACCAGTGTTGGAGAACATTACATGCATTAAATGACCTTCCGAAAGACAGTTAACATGGCATCCAGGACACAGGTTTAACTTGAGGTTATGGTATAGTACTGTGGTTCTATTGGTTACTAACAGTTGGCCAAATACAGAATTTAGTGTTTGAATAATAATATAAGGTCATTTTTTTTATTTCTTTTTCTTTTTTTAGGTAACTAATAACCCAGATATTTTGGACAAAAAATCTTTGGAAAAATGATAATCCTTATGGGTACTATATTACCTATTATATAACTCTGTAGCTTATCCCTGGTTTTTTTTTTTTTATTTTTTTTTTTTATTTTTTTTTGGGATTTTTATTTTTATAGATTTCTTTTTTTTAATTATATTTTTTTTTTTTTNTTGGAAAAATGATAATCCTTATGGGTACTATATTACCTATTATATAACTCTGTAGCTTATCCCTGGTTTTTTTTTTTTTATTTTTTTATTTTAATTTTTTTTGGGAGATTTATGCTTATAGAGTTCCTATTGTTAAGAATAATTTTCTTCTCTTTGGTAACAGGCTTTAACAAATTATGGTTAAATCCATTCAGTAGCTTCTGGGAATTGTTTGATTTTTAAGAATATATTGAAAAAAACCCATAAAAATTCTAGAATGAGGATGACTTTGGATAATATTCAAAAATTGTTTTATATAGACTGGTCAATCTTTATTTGAAAAGTAATCAGACTTTTTTGGGAGTCCTATTATTTTAGAAAACTACTGCATCAGAATGCAACTGATAAGAAATCTCTTTTCTTTTTAGGTATCAGTTAATTTTTGGCTAGCTAAATAAATAAATTTGTGACGAAATTCAGTCATTTATCAAGTAATTTATTAAGTAGTATGGAGACTGTTCAGAGGACCTAACTGACCTTATTAGCATAGCACTAATAATTCAGTGCTTTTTACAGAAAGAGAAGACCATTATGAAATACAAGGCACAAATTCCAGTTTCTCACCATTCTTCTTGATTTTTTTTTTTTCCTGTGGTGTCACTGAACAATGCTCAACAGATCTGTCTCTTACCAAATTAATAGTTTAGACTTAGCATTACTTAGAGACTGCTTCTAAGCAAAAAAGTCTGTATTCACGGAGAATTACAATAGTTTTTCTTTTCTCCTTTTTGATTTGGAGTTACTTTGAACAAATGTTTGCTGATCTAGACACCACTGAAGATAATATATCTAGTCCTTTTATCAAGGCTAGCTAGTATTTGAAAGCCCTATGCAATTAAGTTAATCAAAGTTCAATCAAATTTCATTAGACTTTAGCACTCTTGTCCCTGCATCAAGGACAGAACAAAGATATGTTTGGAAAAATTTGATCCAGAGATCTAACTATAAATATATCAGTATACTACTTATAATTTCATGAAGTGTGATATGCTAGAAAAAGTCTTTCTTAAAAAAACTGCATTGTCATGATCTTTTATCATTAAGTTTGAATAGTTGTTTTCTTCCACAAGTGTACACCCATGATGTTTTTTTCTTAGCTCTGTACAGCTGTCAAACATTCACAGAGAAATTGCATAAGCAAAATATATTCCCTTTAATTTTTTTTTTTTACTTAAATTAAGTAGCTTATTTCTTTCAAAAGAACAAAGTTTACTTTGTCCTAGCAAAATCTACCCATCAGCCTTTCTAGCTTCTTGATAATCTATTTAAGCTCCTGAAGATAGCTTTTAGGTCTGATCAGTTTTTGCCACTGGCCTCCTAAAAATGTTTTCTGTGTGAGAATAGAATCTGTGTAGGAAAAGATTTATTAGCTCTGGAGATTTTTTTCATGCTTGGTTATGGAAGACAGGTGAGAGAGACAGTTCTCAGTGATTCTGACTTACTTGGTCTGAATTACATCCTCCGTACCAGGACAATGCATGAAAGCCACGTCAAGGACAGTGGAAAAAAACCCACAAGCTCTAAATCTGAAGTCCAGTCCTTTTTTAAAAAAAAAAAAAAAAAAAAAAAAAAAAAAAAAT
>NDXB01013870.1:0-27116 GCA_002631895.1 Agapornis roseicollis
CCCCTGTATCCTGAGAATTGACGAAAAGACTATTTGAGCTCCAGAGCCCCTAACCACCTCTCCCAGGGCTCTGTAGTCTTAATGTTCTCCAGGCTACTGCTATCTATATCACTAGCACCCACATGGACAACTAGAAGTGGGTAAAAGTCAGTGGGACTTACCAGACCAGGCAGCCTCTCTGCAACATCCCTGATCCGAACCCCTGGTAGGCAACACACCTCCCTTGAGACCTGGTCAGGGTGACAGACGGGTGCCCCTGTGCCTTTCAAAGTAGAGTTCCCTACTACTATGACCTGCTGCTTTTTTTTATGACCCTGGCAGCACCAGTTGTGACCTTCTTTAGCAGTGCTTCAGCTGGTTGTTAATGTTGCGAGGTGTGTGTTTCCTCATAGCCTCCTGTGGAACTGCAAAGCAGTTCTGGGTGGGGACATCAGCTTTAGGAGGAAGCCCTTTGCGTTTAACTGTCCTCTTCATCCTTTTTTTTTTTTTTCTTGGTTTTTTTTTGTTTTGTTTTGTTTTGTTGTTGTTGTTGCTACTTTTCCCAGCTTCCTGGGTTAACGGTCTCCTTCTTTCCTCCATGAGCTATAGGGGACTCTTGAAGCCCCTGCACAGTATGTGCCTGGAGCAAGTAATCATGCTTCCTCTCAGCTTCCTTGATATCTTGCTGCCTATTGACAGCATCCTGCAGCTCAGCCACCTGCTGCAGGAGGACCTCCACCAGGGAGCACAGGGTGCAGCCCTGTTCATTGTGCACCCTAAAAAAGAAATGTAGCACCTCACTTGGATGTGTCTGCAGTCTTGGAAGTTTGACTACCCTACATTCTCCAGCAACTGGACCTTGAGTTTGTTTGGAAGTTCTAGCAGGGGAGCATAGCTACCATATACAAGTGAATGATGAACGATACCGCCTGTATCAGGGAAGGTCATCCTTTTCGACCGAGCAAGCAACTTCAGGAGGGACACACCTGGAGCGGTGAGGGAACACCCACCAGATCAGCCAAATCAACCCTGGCAATCAGTGAGGTGACCGATGTCGCAGCCAGATTGCCCTCCCATCCCTGTAATATGATCTGTACATGATCACATGATCTATAATAGTGTCATGAAATATTAAGTTCTTATTACCAAATGCCATACTGTCACCTAAAATAATGAGGAGGAGAAAGAACTATAATCACTGGGTAAGTTTTCAAGAGATCTTCAACTCTTGTAAGTGGAATAGAACAGTTTTATTCTATGCTGGAGATAAAAATATACCCTACTTGGAAACAGTCAAAGAGATTATTATTAACAAGGTGTTTGGAAAGTTAAAAACAGAGTATCTTTTCAAGAACTTTGCCAAGAAATAGAAGGTTAGAAATAGCATGATAGTTAGCAATGGAATCTGAACCACATAAAAGCTTCTTAAAGGAGGGTGCTGAGAAAGTAACCACTTTAAAAGCTCCAGGAAATGTGCCACCGAAAAAGCTATCATTAATAATAGCTGTTATGTAGTGGGAGAGTCAGAAGGAAAATCATCAAACATAAGGTAGAGTGAAAGTGTTCATGTTTTTATATAACGTGATATTAATTGAATCGTGTAGGCAGCGTAGGAAGCAACTAGACTTGGTAATAGGGGAAAGATAATTAACTTACAGAAAAAGAAGGAAAAAACACTTAGGTTAAGCAGTACATCAAATGTGCGTTGTAATATTTTTTGTAACTGGAAAAGTTCCATTTATTATTCATTAAACAACAGGTTCCATTTGATTTAAAAACAATGACTATATGAAGAAAAGATTTGCAAAGTACTTTCTAGGTGATAGATTTATAGGTCACAGTACCAACATTAAAAAGGAATTCTCAATTCTAGAATGAAAAATAAGTTACATAGTACAGCAAGATTTTTTATGTCATTATGATTAAAATCTTACTCGGATATTTAGGAGGGAAAATAGCTATATATTGCTCAAGGGAGATTACAATCATCATAAGTATAAAACAAAAATAGTCTAAAATTTTGGATTATTATCCAAGACAATTGCAGCGCATATTTGCAATTGCACTTACAGTTCCTTCTTATTTTGAGTCCTCAATATTCAGATAAATTTGGGGATGACTAAAAGCTTTTCTAAAAACAGGGTGTAAATCAGATAAGGTATTCTTTAAATTATGATGACATAAGAAGAAATTCATAATCATCTATATTTCACTCCCAGCTCTGTTGTTTTGGTTTTTTTTTAACTGAAACTTTTCCAGTGGTAGCTATCTATTAATTCAATTTCATCTTAAAGAAGAAATATTAATTATATACTTAAGAGATTGATAGAAATGTATAATTTTATTTCAGACATTGAGTACAAAAAAAATCATCATTTGCCATAATGTTATGAGCAAAAACTTAACTGTGTTTAGCTAAAAAGAGGAGATACGATAATTGCTAAAAATTCATGATAATGTCAGGTTATGGCATTCATGGAGAGGAGGGATAGTTAGAAATGAAGAAACAAAGAATACCATTTTAAAGTCTAAGAAAACTACTGTTTTATTATTTTTAATCCTTAGGAAAAGAAATTATGCTAGTGAAAGAAATGATAAAAAAAACCCAAGATGTCTAAAAGAATCCACTTTCAGAAAAATGTTTTAATCTAGCTAGAACAGAAAGGCCCAAAATATTAAGATTTTACTCAAGAGTAAAGCTTGATTTTGAGAATGTACAAATAATACATTCATATTACACATAGATACAGGTAATATGTACATACTACACAGTATGGGAAAGATAAAAATTACTTAGAAAGAGAGGGCTAAGTGGGAAGTGTGTCAAATATGACAAGGATGACTGCTTCTTATTGGGGATTCTATGGGGAAAGAAGTAAGGCAGGATAAAGTATAATTTATACAGTAATAATGTTTCAAAGATCAATGGTATGTTGTAAGGAGACTTATTGAACATACATGAGTTTTGCAAAACTTGTAAAGAAATTAATTTTTACAGTCTGTGTCTATACAAAAACATAAATATGCATGAGATAAAGAGTAAATGGCAGAAAAGAGAAAAAATGAAATTATGAAAAAGGCTAGAAAACCCAAGAGAAACAGAAGAGAAAGAAGCTTTAGAGAAAAGAAAAAAAAAATCCAACGACAGTGTAATAAATGTATTGTAACTAGAAAGTAATAGGGATGATTAATGGAAGGTGAAATTAAAAGAATTGATGTAAGAGCAAAGAGTACTACAAGGTCATCAATAGCAATGAGCTATATGAACCCTGACATTTTTACAATGGGTTTTCAGCAGAGTGAACTGATCCTAAAGTATAGCAGCTTGAGTGGGATGGAAGAGAAAGAAAGAAAAGGTTATGTTGCAGCATGATGGAAAAAAAAGGTTGTCTTAAAAAATTAAGTCTTTTCAACATCTTAAATCCTCAGAGTGTTCCTTAGTGACCTGATTTGTCAAATGGATTTTTGTCCTTTGCTTGGTATTTTCTGTTCACTGCATTCTCTTACCCTAGGTTTCAGTAAATAATATTTAAAAAAATTAAAATGTTACAATGTTTAAGTTAATACCTGGGTTGAATGGGGTTTCCCCTTCTACTTAGTGTAAACACCATAGGATTACTTTGGGAGGATGTGCTTTCTGACTGTTGATGGCAATTCAAGGGTCTCAAAATGCAGGGAAAATATACCCAGTTCAAAGTATCACTCCCTGCAGCTATGGATTTTGACTTGAGATCGTATCTCAAAATCACTCTTTGTAGTAACCTACTGCTCTGCTAAACACTAGCAACACAAATCAATCTGGCATTCCCAGAAGCCCAGGGAGAATTCTCACACAACTTTCACTGTAAGTGCATTCAGGCTGCAGTGGTTGATCTAGAGTTAAAGTCAGGGTATCACAGAAGAGCATACTCCTAAAAGAAATAGACTCCTTAATAAATGAATGAACAAATGAATAAATAAATAAATAAATAAATAGGAGATTCACCTACAAAGACATCTGTCCAGAAATGTTCACACCTGTCCTTCTCTACCAGTCAGGGGATCAATGATAAACATTGCTTGCAATGATAATCACCTTATAGTGTCTGAGAAAAACACTGAAAGTTGTCATCATCACTAATATAAGAATTACAACTGCACATTCTACATAAAAATCACACTGGCTGTTTTGGTTTTTAACTTGCAAATTTTGTCCCTTTTCACAGAGTATATGAGATGTCCCTCCTTTTACATTTTTCAACATCAATATCCCTTTTTTGCATCTGAAAGCAGATTGCTGTTGTGTTTTGTTTTGTTTTGTTTTCCCAGGCACTTTGGCTGAAGTGAAAGTGAAATATGTGAAATGCATGTATCATGATCTACATAATGTTCTTGTTTTGCTTTGTTCTTTGTTTCACAAATGAATGGGGAAAAGGGTACATTCTTATTACTTAAGCACATTTTTATAAAAGCTGAATATTGGGAAGGGGTGAAGTGGTTCAAGGTAAATAATAATAAAATAAGGCACAAACTTTAGCTCACCTCTGAAGAATGCTGCAATATTTCAGGTGAAGCACTACAGGACGGAAAACAAGAAACAAACAAACAAGCAAACAAACAAACAAACAAAAAAACCTGCTTCAATGGGCTTTGGCTGATACCCTAAGGAGAAATCTGGTAATTCTGCTTCTGTTTGGGAAAAGGAGAGCATATTAACAACTCATTAGCACCAGATACAAATGAGAGAAGTGGAAGGGAGCTGCTGAAAACTGTTTCCTGTCCTTGTCAAACTGCAGTTTAAAGCTATTGCTTATTTAAGACATCTTAAAGTGACAGAGGGACACTCAGAATCTGAATTCAACTAAAGATTCATCTTTAAAATAAATCAGTGCAACTACATTCAAGCTCTCTTTGAATATTCACATGCAGAACTAAAGTAATTAAAATATGTTAAACTTTAGTGGATTAAAAAACTTTAATTATGAAAGAGGATATCTAAATGGAGATTTTGTGTGGTTTACTTAATCCATTTTATAAAACACTATTGAGTTTCTTGACGGTTCAGAAGTGACAATTAGTTCTGATCTTGTGGCAGCTGTCAGGGACAGCTCTATTCTCCAGTCTATTTGCCCACTCTATTCTCCAGTCTTGTATGCCACATGACATGAGGCTCAGACCACAGTGAGAGTCTGTTTTGTACTGTATTTAATTAGGTTGTTACTCATTTTGTTGTTGATGCATTGAATTTAACAAAATGTCATCCAAGAGTACCAATGATAACAATAGATTATATCTATCCGGCATCTATAATTAAAATCTGTCTTTAAAATACAGTTCAGAGGTGTCATGTCAGTTACTGACTGGAACCTATGTGCTTAACCGTAGATGTTAACCTCCTCAAGTGTCAGAAAAAGTACATATTGGGACATATGAAATACAATTTAAGGTTTGGGGAGTATTGTTATTACCAGTGAAAAGAGCAATGCTCTATTATTAAGCCTCTTGGCAGTCTGGATGACTTGCATTTTGCTTTCTTAAAATTGAGCAGTTTCTGCTGAAAGTAAGGCACTTGAACACACTGCAAACAGTAAACATCTAAGGGGCTTCTTTACATGGTATAAATCCATTGAATAGAAACTTGGAGAAACATACCCTATATTTGTCTCTAAATTGGAGAGACATCAATTTGACAGATGGACCACTTGGTGGATAAAGAACTGGTTGGATGGCCACATGCAAAGAGTTGTGGTTAATGGCTTAATGTCCAGCTGGAGATCAGTAACAAGGGGTGTCCCACAGGGGTGGATGTTAGGACTGGTTTTGTTCAACATCTTTCTGGTGACATGGGCAGTGAGATTGAGCGTGCTTTCAGCAAGTTTGCCAATGACACTAAGCTGTGAGGTTCAGTGGATACTCTGGAGGGAAGGAATGCCATCCAGAGGGACCTTGACACACTGGAGGGAAGGAATGCCATCCAGAGGGACCTTGACATGCTTCTAAGGTGGGCAGATGCTAATCTTATGAAGTTTAACCATGACAAGTGCAAGGTCCTACAACCTGGGTCAGAGCAATCCCAGGCACTGCTACAGGTTGGGCAAAGAGGAGATTCAGAGCAGCCCTGTGGAGAAGGACATGGGGGTGGTGGTCAATGAGAACATGAACATGAGCCGACTGCAGTGTGCGCTTGCAGCCCAGAAAGCCAACTGTATCCTGGGATGCATCCAAAGGAGCGTGACCAGCAGGTCAAAGGAGGTGATCCTGCCCCTCTACTCTGCTCTCGTGAGACCTCACTTGCAGTATTGTGTGCAGTTCTGGTGTCCTCAACATAAAAAGAACATGGAAGCGTTGGAACAAGTCCAGAGGAGGATCACGAGAATGATCAGGGGACTGGAGCACCTTCCATAAGAAGACATGCTGAGGAAGTTGGGTCTGTTCATCCTGGAGAAGAGAAGGCTGCGTGGAGACCTCATAGCAGCCTTCCAGTATCTGAAGAGGGGCTATAGGGATGCTGAGGAAGGACTCTTCATTAGGGACTGTAGTGACAGGACAAGGGGTAACGGGTTCAAACTTAAACGGGAGAGGTTTAGATTGGATATAAGGAAGAAGTTCTTTCCTGTGAGGGTGGTGAGGCACTGGAATGTGTTGCCCAAGGAAGTTGTGAATGCTCCATCCCTGGCGGTGTTCAAGGCTGGGCTGGACAGAGCCTTGTGTGACACGGTTTAGTGTGAGGTGTCCCTACTCATGGCAGAGTTGCTGGAACTGGATGATCTTCAGATCCTTTCCAACGTTAACTATGATTCTATGAGTTCTACATAATGCTCAGTAGTGGGAGATACCCTACTTGTATGTTTTGGTTTATGACTAGATACATACTGTGGGGTAAAAACAACCTTTATACTTTTTCTATTAATATTTGCTACTAGGCAGCTGGCAGCTTCAATTACAGAATCATAGTTCCTGTGATGACTTTGAAGCAAGCCCTAGGTTATAAATGGAGGGTTGGGAAAATCATCAAGTGTGTGTTCCCCAAACACCTCCTAAGCAATACTTTTCTGCCTCTGCATGTCCCCTTCCACAGAAATATTATTATTCTATCTGTTAAACAAAGAAAGGAAACAAAATCCAGCAGGGAGATCTGTGCCTTCAGCAGGGTTTAGGAAGATTCTGGCAAGGCTTAGCCCCCTCTCATCAGAGAAAATAATCCTGATTTTATCAAGAGGATGAAAACATTAAATAGCAGTTTCTATCCATATCCCCAATTTTAGTTCCTCATCCAGACTGGGGAGGGTCAGAGGAATAAGCTTTTTCCTGATCCCTGTTCCAACACTGCCAGCTGTAAAAAGTCATCTGCTTCATCAGAGAACCTAAATGCCACTAAACAGAACCCACAGGGACAAGCAGAGAATTCAGACATGCATACAAAGGAATCACAAGAACATTAATCTTTTCAAGATCCAAATGACAGTACATTTCAGAAAGCCCATATAACTCAATTAGTGTTTGTGCTCACAAAACCTTTTAATTTATGAGATATAGCTCTAGGGGTTTGCTAAACAATTAAAATCAAATCTAACTTCTCCCCTAAATTTCACAAAGTATACTTTGTAAGTTTAATTCCTGCAACTTCAGCAGGAATTATTCTTCTACATGACCCTGATAATAAGAAAGGAAATCTTATTGCTCAGTGATCTGCTGTCATCGTTGGACAAATATTAAATGCTTTTACTAATCCTTTCACTCTCTCTCTAGCCATTGACCATGAAGCATTTTTGACTTTGCTGGAAACCCTGGCAAGAATCTGCAAGAGGCACTTGAGTGAGCTACTCTTTTCTCTCAGGAAAGAACCAGAGGGTAGTAGCTGATGACTGCTCTTTTGCCTCATTGTGGTCTTACGCAAGATACTCTGTTCCTTCTATTTGATATACATGCTACATTGTTAATGCAATTTAGCAATATGCTGTAGACACTGATTTTGGATCTGATCTGCACTGTACAGCCATGACCATGGTCAAACTGCCACTATAGTTCAAACCAGATAAAACAGAGCTATTGCTGCCATATTATTTAAAAAACCATAGGAGGAGATGAATGAGCTATTTCTTTGTTAATGTCAATATTTTTAACTTGCTTTTCACAGTAAGACCAACTGTTTCATGTCTTTAATTGCCTGGGTGCTTTTAAATGGACAGCAGCAGATATTCTTTAGTGGTTTTCAAATATTGCTTTGATTTGGGGACTTCACTGCAGTAGTATCTGTTGTCCCTCTTCAGTGCCGGAATTTCAATGTTGCACCTTATAGCTGCAGCTAATACAGAACTCTCAGTTTCTCACCTGCTCATCTGTAGCAATTTGGGCCTGTCCAACTTCAAAAATTATTTCTATTTTAAATTAACTTTGATTAGGCAAGCTAAGATGACCCAGCCCACTGGCTTGCTGCCACTGGAGGAGGCAGCTGTGCTCTCTTCATCCCTTGGGTATCTTCTAGGGCCTTCCTGAAGTGTACGGTAGCACACCTCTGGCTCTTTGCTGAGGTAAATTAGTTCTCTAAATAGGCATAAAATTCACCCAGGAATGAAAAGTATCTTGATCTCTAAGAATGAGCTATTTTGTTGAAGTATTTTTATCTTGTTCATTTACCTCTTAAAAGAAGAGGAAGAACTATAAATTAAAGCTGGGCATGATCTTGTCAGGACTTCTTTAGAAAACATTCTTCAGTGTGGTGGATTTTGATGGCCTCCAGAGGATACTGCAAGAAACATGGACATTATCTCTCCATGTGGCAAACGGGACATAGGCCAGAGGATAAATTTTACTCTTTTAGTTGCTATTGGCTTACAATATTAATTGTTAATTTTTCATAAAATTGTGGTATGGGTCACATTATCTGTGAACACAGAATATGATGTGTGAGTTTTAGAAATGACATGCAAAGTTTATTCAAGAAATGAATCTGTCCCACAGTTCCTTGAAACTTTCAAAATTCCTATTTACAAGAGCACCAAAGTTCCATTAAAAAAAAAAAAGGGGGGGGGGGAATAAGTAAGGACCTTTTTTTAATTGATGAAATAGGTTAATTTCATAGCTGACTTGAAATCTTGTGACAAGTTATGGTATTCTATTATGCCATTATGAGTAGAAGACATAATTCCTTGCAGCTGTGGTAACTCATGATAACACACAATATATACCCATCAAGATACCTCCTGACAGCAATGAAATTAACTCATGTCACCCCTGTGTCTAGCAGAATGTGCTTGCATCTTCGTCTTAGTATGCTATTTCAGATACCAATGAATTGATATATGAGGGAAATGCATCTATTAGAAACAATTGCTTATACCAAATTTTTCACTGCCTGCATTGTGCATTTGATGACAGACATTATATGTGAGTGATAAAAAGTAAAATAATTCAGTTGTTGCTTACTTCTGAAATGTGTGTTTTCTTGAACTTAAACAGGATCTATATAACTGCCCCACACAGTTACTATTATGCCCAATACCTCTGTGGTGAGGTTACAATCTGTTTGTGTGTCCTCTGGCTCAGAAACTGTGAGATGAAACCTCGAGCCATTGCAATGTCTGCAGTTGCAAGGAGCTATTTTGAAATTACAGGATGATGAAAAAACTATTTGTTACGTACACCTTCTTTTTACCTCCTAAACTAATATTTCTAGTACAGAATTATATGTGTCTATGAAGCCTTGAGAACATGTTCTTTTGACTAGTCCCAAACTGTTGCGAGGAGAATATATTTTACATATTTCTAAGCAGAGGAAAAAAGCAAATCAGATGAGAGCAAACATATTTCAGTTACACCTTAAGACTGTACCGTTAATAACGTTTTAAAAAGAAGTATTTTGAAATAACAACTGAAAAAGCAAAGATATAAAATCCATTACTTACTGCCACACATATTTTCACCTTCTGACATGTTTCCATAATCAAACATTTCCTACATCACAGATGTTACCTAAGCATTTTGTAGTCCCAGCACTGTACGGGTTATCCCCAAAGTCATGTGCTGCTTCCCTGATGAGTAGACCACTTCTGACTTTTATTTTTAATTTAAAAACAACAACAACTGAACTCCAAATTAGACTCCTGGAATACCCTCAATTTAGCTCTTTTAATAAAATGGAAAAGATGAAAGCACCCTGGTCACAAGGGGAAGTGTTACTTAAAGCTTGAGTTCAGCCATCAGCATTACAGAAATAAGACAGCTTTAAAAATAGACGCTACTGGCTTTACTGCTACTCTGTGTTGCTTCCCTTGTGGCTAAGCAGCTTTTAGCTTTAAATTTTTATTAAATAAAAAGAACTAATAGAATGTACCTTTTTTTCTTTCCTTTTCTATTTTTTTTTTTTTTTTTTTTTTTTTTTTTTAGCATATATTTGTGTTGGGTTTCTATCACTGAAAAAATTTTATGCCTTTTTTTTCCCTTCATAGTAGTGGAAAGGATATTCCAGGCTTGGCAGATCAAACAGGTAGAGCATTTTGTCATGTCTTATTANTTTCCTGATTTGAGCAGACACTACTTTAGGAAACAAAAGCAAATTACTGTATAAAATTAAACAATGTGCAGATCATGTGATTCTCAAGGTCTGCAAGTTAGAAAAATAGGAGTTCTTCCTTTCAATAAAGCATAGATTCATTCTGAGACTCACAGGCATTTGAGAGCATGAGTGGACACTAACTAGATTTTACAGCAGGATTTTACAGCCTGTATTTCATACAATGTGACATTATAAATTTTAAATTTATAAGATGCAGTTAATGAAGATGTAAATAATACTGGAGCTGTGTCCCAAAAAAGCAGTGCAATTATACACTACATTTCAAAACTCAAACAAACAAAAACAAAAAAAACCAAAAACAAAACAAAAAAAAAAACCAAACCAAACAAACAAACAACCAAAAAAACCCACCACCAACAATAAAGGTTAAAACTCTAGAATTCTATCACTTAGGTTTCCAAAGTGGCAGGCAACATTTGAATGACAGTCTATTGAGAGGTTAATACCCTTTGCTGCTTTGCTGGGCTTCATAAATATTTTGAAGACAGAGGTTATTAGGGGAAAGATGTGTTGGTGAGAGTGTAGGGTTCTGTAAGACTTTTGGCTGCACCACTTTGTGATTACTCTTTGGGCCTTGCCCTCCAAACCTTCAGGCACTTCTACCCCCCTAAGACATTGAACTTCTTAACCAATACATTGATTTAAAGCTGTTTTAGGGAGGCCATCTGTGATCCAGCTGAAAAAGGTTAGATGCCTGGACCTATAAAAACAAACATGAGAGTGTAGTTGCTATACTAAAGTGACTGCATTCTACTTTTATTTTCAGTCTGTTTGCAAGTCTCTGTGCCTGGTCCTCCTCCCAGAAACCACCTGCTACTGTTCAAGCAGATATACATCTGCTTTGGAGAAAAGCTTGCAGAAATCTGTAAATGGGAGGTACACAGGCAGCATTTTTATAATTTCAGATAATTTTAATAAATTGTTTGTGTTGTTCAATGGCTAGCTTTGATTCTTCAGCTTTCAACTCCCTTAATATCACCTTGAAGTATTTATTTTCCTCTCTCCAGCTTCTCTTTTTGTATTGACTGGGTTAGAAGTACCTTTCAAGGTAGGTGTGAGTCTTATGAACATTTGGGGAAGGGCAAAACCAGCTGAAAAGGTAGTATGTGGGATTACAAATATCATCAAAGACATTACTAAAAAAATCAGAGAAGGGACTTTATTAATTAAACATGTAGTATTCTCATCTCAGAATGTTATGAAGAGTACAACAGGGGCCCAAACTATAACAAATCTGTGAAACTTACTGCTTGGGATCAAATTTTGTTCACCAAAGAATTCAGATTGGAACAGGTACAGAGAAAGATTACTAGAATGATCAGGGGAATGACAAGAGGAGATGCTGAAAGACCTTGAATTGTTCAGGCTAGGAAAACAAAGGCTGAATGTAGGATACTTTGACATAAAAACATCAGATGTTTTAAATACTGGGAAAACGAAGGTGCTGTTGTAATTAGTTGTCAACATTTTTAACTGGCCCTGAATAAGTTTTACCTGGAAATAGCAATACGGTTTTTAATATTAATAGATTCCGAAATACATTTCTGATGGGACAAGTAGTACCTAAGCAGTTAAGACACCAGTAGATGGATGGGAAGATACATCACGTCTGTTCATGATAGCAGGGACTTGATTTAATGAGTGAGATTGTCTCTTCCTCTCTAAAATTGCAATGTAAATTATTATAATTTTAAAATCTTAGTAAAATATACACATTGATTAGGGCAGTAAGCTTAAGGCACAGAGCAGATGACTCAGCTCTGTTAAAATAGCTCACTTAGCCCACCCAACAAAAAGGCTGAATTAAGCTTTTTCTATAATGTTAAAACCTAAATAACATCACTGAAGACTTCAGTTCTGTGAGAAGTTGTAACTGATCTGACTACACTGTAGTCTTTGGCAAATTATTTTGCTGATTGAAAGTTTCCTTTATTTTTGTATGGCTCAATTTCTTTGGCTTGTGCTTTAAAAAGGGACAAAAGGATAATTGAGTAGGCACAGAATGCAGCATTGTTTGCATCATTCTACCAGTGAATACTACAATTTGTTTCTTTTGGAAATGTAAGAAAGAAAGTAAATGGTCAATATGGCACTCCAATCTGAAATTCAAGGTTTTTTTATCCGGGATTTTAAGTAATTTTCATTTCCCATAACGTCTCATTTTTAGAATACTTTTTTATATATATATATACATATAGAGAAAGAATTAAATGTTCTATAGGTGGAGTTTTGTAGCATTAGATGGAAAAGCAGCAGCTTAACTGCTGGGCAAGATTAGAGCTTTGGTATTTGAAAAGACAATCTATCCTTACAAAAAATGTTTTAAAGTATATTGCTTAATAAGCACATTCTGTGTCAGCTGCTTACTCCAGTGTTTTATTCTGAAAAACTAAGGTATGTATAAAAGTACTTTGGGAAAATATTTTCCAGGGAATGAGCAAGGCTGAGAGCTAACTGAATTAATTGTAAGTTGATGATGCAAATTAGGGGAATATTTCTTTTCCCTGATTACTAAATATGTTCAGTGAAAATCAAATTCATTAGGAAAGAATAAACACACATGCTATAATTAAACTGTATTTACCTTTGACGTATGCTTGTTAGCTGAAAACATCCACAACTGGTGGTTATAAACTTTCTGATGAAAGTATCTCCTGCCAAAACCCTGGTGTTCTGTTGAAGATTAAAGCAAATAACTTGTGGTTTCTTTATTATAGCTGGCTCTGACAGCATATATAAACTGACAGGAAATTTCCATCGAATACATGGTGTTTCAGGATTCTGCTAGATGTGCATATGCACACACAGCAAGGTTCAGTGGAATTTCAGCTGTAACAGGAAATGGTGGGATAGGAATTGCTGAGGAGAGAAGGCTTTGGGGGTGTCCCAGTTCCCTCCAAATTTTGTAGAGGGATGTGAGGGTACCTGACTACTTACTTCAGGCTTGACACAAAGCAGCCTTCTTTCCTCTTCTTTCTCTTCTTCCCTCCCTCCCACAGAACAAAATGTAAACGTACTTGTCGGAGCAATTCCTACACAGGCACTAACTGAGCTAACTCTGTAACTGGAAGCAATAAAGCTGCTTCAGACTGAGGTTATGCTTGAGCTAATTGCCCAGGTGCAGTGCCATGCTTCAGAGGCTATGCTGCTCCAAGTAATTGTAAACTTACCTGCTTGAGGATGTCTAACATACTGCTGCATTGTAATATTTAGACATAACCCAAATGAATCATCAAAAAGCCAGAAAATATCAAAACTTAAGCTCTTTGGGTTGTTTTATATAATCACTTGTGGTATATGCATTGCAGTAGCATTCTTAATTATGCAGCAACAGTATATTATTTCGGTGGGATCACTTCCTTGCTCACTGAACACACTTGATGTAAACTAAATCTAGGCTGCATGGTGAATTGCCACGGTATGGAGTATTGTGTTTTATACTCTGTAATGTCTGAATGATGTCCTGTGAAACAGAATGATATCTACTGTTTCTTGCACTGACATAGTTATATAGTGTGCAGGGAATAATACAAAGACTAGTTGCAAGGTAAAGATGACTTTCATGGTTTCATGGACATCTGGCTTTCATCCTGTTCTTTGACAGGAACATTGTGTATAACTTGCTTGAAGTTCCCGAGGATGTCTCCATTTCACTTACTCATTAGTAAAATGATGGTTTATAATACTTTTTAGTTAAATAGGAATTTTCTTACAGGTAAAGTATAAAGCTTTATGAAGCAAAATAAAACCTACTGGAGAATCAAATTAAAACCTAAGAAAGAAAGTAAAATCTTTGTTTAGTGTGGGACTTGAACAATATGAAGTACATAAGCCACAGTTTTGAACAGGCATAAAAAGAAGTGCTTAATACTTTTTTCTTTCATTTGTTTGTACAAACAGTTTGTACACATAAAAACAGAGTACAAGCGGTTCCATTGTCTCACCAACCTTATATTAAAGATTTTCTGCCTAATGTCTAATCTATATCCACCCTCCTTCAATTTAAAGCCATTACCCATTGTCCTATCACTACATGCCCTTGCAAAAACTCTCTTCAGATTTCTTTCAGGCCCTCTTTATGTATTGGAAGACTGTTATAAGGTGCAATTAACCATGTCTCCCCAGAACTTTCTCTTCTGGTTGAACAAGCCCAACTGTTTCAGCATGTCCTCATAGGAGATGTGCTCTAGCCCTCTGATCATCTTCTTGGCCCTCCTCTGGACTCACTCAATCAGTTTCATCTCACTCTTGTGTTGGGGGCCTCAGAGCTGGTTGCAGGACTGCAAGGGGGGTCTCATTAGAGTGGAGTAGAAGGGAAGAATCTGCTCAATCCTCCCTCAATGTGCTGGCCATGCTCCTTTTGATGTAGCCCAGCATATGCTTAGCTTTCTGGGCTGTAAGAGAACATTGCTGGGCCATGTTGAGCTTCTTGTCAATCAACAACCCCAGGTCCTCCTCCTCAGGGCTGTTTTCAATCCAGTCTCTTCCCAGCCTGTATTTGTGCTTGGAATTGCCTTGACCCATGTGGAAGACTTTGCACTGACCTTGTTGAACTTCATGAAGTTTGCACTGGTCAACCTCTTGAGCCTGTCCACTTTTTTTTGGATGGCATCCCTTCCCTCCAGTGTGCTGACTACACCACACACCTTGGTATTGTCAGCAAACATGCTGAGGGTGCACTCAATCCCACTGTCCATGCTGCTGACAAAGATGCTATACAGCGTTGGTCCCAAACCAACCGCTAAGGAACATCACTTGTCACCAGTCTCCACTTGGACATCAAGCCAGTGACAACAACTCTCTGAATATAAATACTGCCAGGGATGGAGCATTCACAACTTCCTTGGGCAACACATTCCAGCACCTCACCACCCTAACAGGAAAGAATTTCTTCCTTAGATCCAATCTAAACCTCTCCTCTTTAAGTTTGAACCCATTACCCCTTGTCCTGTCACTACAGTCCCTAAAGAAGAGTCCCTCCCCAGCATCCCTATAGCCCCCCTTCATATACTGCAAGGCTGCTATGAGGTCTCCACGCAGCCTTCTCTTCCCCAGGCTGAACAGACCAAGCTTTCTCAGCCTGTCTTCGTATGGGAGATGCTCCAGTCCCCTGATCATCCTCAAGGTCCTCCTCTGGACTTGTTCTAACAGCTCCATGTCCTTTTTATGGACATGGACACCAGAACTGCACACAATACTGCAAGTGAGGTCTCACAAGAGCAGAGTAGAGGGGCAGGATCACCTCCTTGGACCTGCTGGTCATACTCCTTTTGATGCAGCCCAGGATATGGTTGGCTTTCTGGGCTGCGAGCTCACACTGTCGGCTCATGTTCATGTTCTCATCGACCACCACCCTCAAGTCCTCCTCTGAAGGGCTGCTCTGAATCACCTCTTTGCCCAACTTGTAGCTGTGCAAAACTTCTTCATAAGCTGAAGTCAGCAAATCATCAGAACACACATTTACACTTTTGATGTGATAAAGCTTATCTGACCAGTAGAAAGTATTACAACTTTCTCCCCAAGTTTTTCAGTACCAGAAACGTCTCTCCTGGAAGATTTTGTCATTTTCTGATACTTTTCAAGTTTATTTTAGGGTCAAACATGTGAAAATTATAAACATTAATTTAAGAATTATTTTGGAAAATGTTTTGCTTAGCCATTCTTCAGCATTTCCAGTGGCAGAATAGGAACTTTTTTTCCATCAGTAGATATGAGAAGCCTAGCTCCTTATGCCTAGCTCCTTATTGTAAAATTGCTTTCAAATACCTCACTAGATGATACCATGTGATATTGTATCAGAAATTGTGTGGCCAGCAGGACTAAGCAAGTAATCGTCCACCTGTACTTGGTACTGGTGAGGCCACACCTCAAATGTTGTGTTCAGTTTTGGGCCACTCACTACAAATAAATACATGGAGGTGCTGGAGCACACCCAAAGAATGGCAGCGAAGCTGGTGAAAGGTCTAGAGAACAGGTCTTACAAGGAGCAGCTGAGGGAACTGGAGCTGTTCAGCCTGGAAAAGTCTCAGGGGAGACTATCACACTACAACTATACACACTAGTATAACTAAAGGAGGTTATAGTGAGGCAGATGTTAGTCTCTTCTGCCAAGTAACAAGTGAGAAGACAAAAGGAAATGGCCTCAAGTTGAACAAGAAAAGGTTTAGACTAGACATTAAGAAATTTTGTCAGCAAAAGGTTTGTCCATCATTAGAACAAGCTGCCTGGAGAAGTGGTTGAGTCACCATCCCTGGAAGTGTTCAAAAGACTTGTAGATGTGGCACTTACTGATGTGGCTTAGTGGTGAACTTGATGATCTTAAGGTCTTTTCCTACATAAACAATTCTATTATTCTATGATTTATGACGTTTTTCTAATACGGAAAGACTGCTCTTGGAGCCTATGTGCACTGCAGCATAATATGTGTATGTACCTTAAGTCTTGTGATAAATATTAGCGGTATGGTCTTCAGTTCACAGGAAAATAATTGAATTCAGAACATTATTTGTGGCTTTTAATTAAAATAATACTTGTTCCCTTTTTATTCTATCCCCTAGCAACCCTTATGACCAGTGACATTTTAATAAATTTTGGATTTTGGGGAAAGATATTCTTAGAATTTCACACAGTTCAGTTTGAGTCAGTACCTACAACCAGCAATGAAGTTTCAAATTCAGCAGCCACACAATTCTGAACTCTTGTGCCTCATGACAGTTAGATCCAGAGGCAGCTCCAGCAATGACTGATGAATGCTGGATTGCACTGCTGGGAAAAAGTCTCACTTCTACCATTCTATAAAATTGCTTTTCTCTTTGCTCTGTTATGGAAGAGAAGATTTGGAATATTTTTGTATTTGGGAAAAGGTGAAGGGACATTATTTAGAATTGTAAGTTGTGTTTTAAACCAGAAGATGAAAAAATGTTCTAAGGTAGTTCTAAGGAAAAGAGGTGTTGGTAGTAGAAAGTGTATTCTTTGGAAAGGAAATATACAGTTGATACAGCTTTCATATTTCATGGAATCATAGAATGGTTTGGGTTGGAAGGGACATTTAAAATTCATCTAGCACGACTTCCCCGCAATAAGCTGAGACATCTTCAACTAGATCAGGTTATTCAAAGCCCCATTGAGCCTGACCTTGAATGTTTTCAAGGGTGAGGCAGCTACCACCTCTCTGAGCAACCTGTTCCAGTGTTTCACCACCCTCGTTGCAAAAAATGTCTTCTTTATATCTAGTCTGTATACCTATTTTTAGTTTAAAACCATTACTTTATGTACTATTGCAAAGGCCCTACTAAAAAGTGTTGCCATCTCTTAGAAGCCCCCTTTAGCTATTATAAGGCTTCAGTAAGGTCACCCGGAAATCTCCTCTTCTCTAGGTTAGACATCTTCAACTCTCTCAGCCTTTATTCTTAGAGGAGGTGTTACATCCATCTGACGATTTTTGTGCCCTCATTTCTCAGAAATGATATAAATGCATTCTTGGCTTGTGTATTTTCTTCATATGTATTAAGCTGTCAGTCCTGTTCACTGTTATGTTCAGTTCAAAATAAGGGCCCAAAATAGAAAAATGGCTATACAATCCATTAAGACAGTCTCATAATATTTGGCTCAGAATATGTGCTCAGAAGATAGTAACATTTCTATGCCACATGAAAGTGGATTTAAAATGCTAATATATGGAGTTCTTTCCTCTTAGATCTTTTGCACTTTCTTAGCACATGCTAAATATTATATAAAACAGTGGAGTGTCAGAATACTTTTCTTCTGAATGCATAAGAAGATGGATGGATTTAATTCATGTTGAATACAGTCTCCAACTCATGACTAGACGCTTACCCCTCTACTCTGTCGTCTGTAGCTCTGACCCCAATTGCCAATTTCAAAGGGTGTTTGGTAGCAGCAGAGCAAAAAGTTGCCTATTTCATTGCTGCACAGTACTTTAGAGTTAGGCAATCAGCTTACAGTAATTGCAACTCCCTGATTTATGAATTCCCACTGAATCCTGAACTTCCATAGTAAAGTTATATGTTTCCTTCTCTTTTTCTCTGCTGACCACATTTTCAATATGTATGTTGCAGCACTCACACCCAAGCCTGGTGTGCAATTCTTATTCCTAAACTGACCTTGTTGTGACCCCAAGCATTCATTGTGTGCCTGCACTAATCTGGTTAATACCACACAGAAACTAAGGTCTTCAAATTTTGTTTCCAGGGACAGTTTCCTAGTCCATTATTTTGATTATAAAATACTGCTGTGTTTGTACATATGTATCAGGGTGTCACAACTTACATACCAAAATGTATTAGCATTTCTTCAATCAAGCAAAAACTTGCACATTTTTTCTTCTTTAGCTCCTGCTTCATTACTTGTGATTCATCATTTCCACTGTTTTGTTCTGATAAATCTTCAACTCAGTTTCATTTTTCTGCTATTATACAGTGTCAACTAGCTCACAAAACCAGAAGAATAGTTATTAAAATGTTCACGCTTCACAAATAATATTTTGACTGTTGGATAGATATAGAAGTCCAGTAGGAAAAATATTCTGACATGATTTGTAACATGCTATCTTTCAAATGGCAAAAAATATCAAAATATAATCGAAACAGCCTGTTCATGATGCAATCCCCCTCCCATTTTCAAATGAATGAAGGAAGCACACAGTATGCACTTTTCTGTGAATCTCAGGGCTTAGATCTGTGCAATATATTTATTGAGACAGACAGCTAAGCAACTTTTCAAAAGAAAAATAAGCAACACATATTGTGATTGTTTTGATAGTGTGACTTAGAATAAATTATTATGAAAGTATTTCTATATGTGTTTAATTTTAATGCATAATTTTGAAACTAATTTGTCTATGAGTGTTTGAATAATTTGGACCATCATGTTTAATGGGATGAGAAGGTGAAGGTGAAACTGTGAAAACACAAGTCTTCTTGTTAAACGAAACCATTAGCTTGATATAGGATGCAGAAAACATGCTGAAGAAATGAGAAATCTCTCTTGTTTAATGTTTGTGACATGTGCTTTTTTTGAAAAGCGGAATGCTTAGCTCTTCCTCTCCCTCTGTAATGTCTTCTCTAGACTCCTTTGGGCTAGAAAGATGCTTTGTGTAATTCAAAATTAACAAAATATCATCTGAATGAAACATCAATAGACTAACTCATGAAATACAATAAACTATGCCTTTTCTATATGGTCACTGTAATATAAAAAGTGAGACACAATAGATCTGTATGTCTAGAATATATACTTATGCATGGACTCATATGTCAGAAAATAAAATATACACATGAATATGTTATACAGGTTTCTTTCTTCTCCCTGCAAGGTTAAGCTGTCTGATTAAATCAAGCTCTATTCTTTTCTGTTTCATCCATCACTACCAGCAGATAGCAGAAACAGCATGTACTTTCTGAAATATTTTTTAGTTTTATGATGTGTGAGACAACAGAAAGAAAGAAGATTTAATTTAATCTGTTGGATTGACTTTGCAGATATGATAGAAACAAAAGCAGTGTGTTCAGCTAAGTAACCTGAACAAAGATGACATGGAAATCAAAAAGGAGTTTATAAATAGAATACTTAAGCCCCACTTCTACCTGCCCCTTTTATAAGGATACTTGAGCAAGCCACCTCCTATTACAAGTAAATTTGCCATAAGCAGGCTGTAGGTTATTCTGTTGCTGGGGTTCTATAGAATCATAGAATAGTTAGGGTTGGAAAGGACCTTAAGATCATCTAGTTCCAACCCCCCCCACCATAGGCAGGGACACAATTGTTTGTTTATTGTTTGCTTGTTTTGGGGTTTGGATTTTTTTCATTTGTTTGTGGGACTCTGTTTGGGCGACTCTCTTTCTCTCTTTCTTCTCTCTTTCTTCTCTCTTTCTTTCTCTCTTTCTTTCTCTCTTTCTCTCTCTCTCTCTCTTTCTCTTTCTCTCTCTCTTTCCCTCTCCTTCCTTCCTTCTTTCCCTCCCTCCCTCCCTCCCTCCCTCCCTCCCTCCCTCCTTCCTTCCTTCCCTCCTTCTTTCCTTCCCTCCTTCTTTCCTTCCTTCCTTCCTTCCTTTCTTCCTTCCTTCCTTCCTTCCTTCCTTCCTTCTTTCCTCTCTTTCCTCTCTTTCTCTCTTCTATTTCGCTTTTCTTTGAATCTTATTAACTTTCTGGAAGATCCCTTTGATGTACATGCTCATATTATTTAGTGAATTTTCCATTTAGTTACAAGTAAAAACAAAACAAAACAAAAAAACAGAACAGCTATAATGTGTTTTGGTCTATACTGAACCTAGCACTTCAAGGCAGTTATTGATTTGCATTTGCTTTTTACAGTGATACATATTTACTTAATGAAACTATCTTAGCAATAATGCAGGTTCTGAGGAACAGTTTTCTAGCTTAACAACTTTTTAAATTGGAAGTGAAATCAGAAGGGTTTGATATTTTTAATAACTTCTCCATGTAGCATGGTTTGGTTTGGATGATAGTAAAATTTAGAGTAAAATATGTTAAATACATATTATAATGATAGGAACAGCATGTGTTTCTTTAAGGGCTCTATCTCATCTCTTCTTCACCCAAATAAACTCTGCCCAAATTTGAAACACCTAATCCTATGCCTAAACTTAACCCTTCCCCAGCTTAACACTCACTTACTTGTGGACTGCCATATCTTCTGAAACAAAAGGTAAAAATATTTTTGAGATTCTAACTCTAAGTATGCAAATAAATGTTTCATTTCATTATCAACTTAGCTGTTTAAAGCATTAAGATTTCACTTCTTTTAATTCGCTTTCATGTTGGAGTGTGACTTTCAATGTATCAGCAATCTCAACTGTTTTTTTATGAAGACAGTCAATTCCTAATGCTTGTCATTCTTATCTACATCTATCTTGGAAAGGTGTCTACTGTCTAAGGTAGTTAAAAAGCTTCAAATGTATTTTATAGATAGGGCAAATGTAACTTTGGACATGTCATAGTATTCAGAAGTGTGTGAGGGAAGAGTTAAGGTAGATTTTAGCCATCTTTGAATTTTCTCCCATTTCAAAACTGAGTGCAGGGTGGCATATGAAGTTAAGACCTTGTTTAATTTTAGCAGCTTCTTCCACTACAATAAATGTGGGATTTTGTTGTTGTTTGTGAATGAAAATTTAGTTAGCTACTTCTAAAGAGTTATGTACCCTGTATTTCTGCAAGGTAATTATGAGACTTTGGAGAATGTTTGTTCAAGTGTATACAAGATCCTCTACAAATACCGTATGACAACAAAAAATTGCCTTCTCTGATCCAAGCTCTGGTTGTGACTTAATGTTACAACAGTAGTGTAAAACTTCTGCAGCCCATGTACAATCCTTCCTCATATATTTGTTAATTGCTGAAATTGCCCTAGGAGCATAAAAGTAGAGATTGACTATATTCAGAATTCACTGATAGAGAATGTCAGCTTTATAAACTTGTTACTTTACTTTATATATTCTTCAAATTGTCAACTATCAGCTTTTTTCTTCCTTGCAAAGCTATTCTTACTTAGCACTGACAAGAAGTTTTAGTAAGGAACAGTGTCAGTTTTTTACACTTTAAGAGAAGTTGATTCTGCCGATGAAGTCCTCTTGGGTAGCAGTGAACTCCATTCTTAAATAGACATAGCACAGACAGAAGTGCTGCGAGAGAAGAAGCAGTAGTGTTATGCTAAAGCTCCCATGTTAACCTTATTAACAGAAGTTAAATACAGGATAATTTAGCAATGACTGCAATATATAAGAACAGATGGCTGGTAGATGACTTCCTTCTGTGTACTGAAAAATTCCAATTAAGGCAAAATTAAATGAATTAATAATATCATAAAGCTGCTATTCCACTTTTTACTGTGGATTATGCCCTCCTTAGCAGGGAAAATTGCATTAATTGCTTCAAGAAAGGAACCATTCAGTGGCTGCAGAGGACTTGGTGGTGAACTGTTTCACTTCCTGCCATTGTACAGTTATGCATAATGTGACCACATGGAATTCACCTTACTCTGTTTTTCTCATCCCTATTTGTGTGATGAATGTAAAGACTAAAACAAAGGATATAAGACTTTTACTTCCATAAATTTAATTATTAGAACATTGAGGGTTTTGTGCCTTTTTAGGTTATTACGTAAAGAACTCCATTTTTTTTCCTAACAAAAAAATTACTAAAGAACAGTAATGTAAAGGCTTTCATAACATATTTTGTAAACCTGAAACTTAACACCGAAAGTAAAGAAAAATTCCATCTTAGACATTACACAAGACCATAATAACCTGCTCTCCCTTTTACTTACCCATGGATGTGGCCATATGCACGCTGTCACGAACTGGTATGCTAACTTAGGTTCTTTGCTATAATAGCATCCTTCTTCACAACACAGACCTATTTTACTGAGATATGTCTCCATGGAAAGAGAATTGGAACATGAAGGACTTGAGATATTGCTTCTAGTTCCTGTCCACTGTACAATCTGCCTCTAGTCCTTTGCTGCTGAAGCTTTCCTAGCAGCATCTGTCCCTGTCTCCCACATATTTGTTGCTGTCTCCCACTTGCATTTTTCCATCCTGGAATACAGCTGTTTCTGCTGCAGACTAAGTTCAGTGAACAGTGCTTGTGCAACTAATTTGCCTGTATCTCTGTCAGATTGGGACTCATTGCCTGAGGGTAACTTTGCCTCAACAACTTCTTTCAGGCCTGGTTTTATGAGCAGCATTTTGAGCTCTTTTGAAGACTTTCCTGCATATTCTAATTTTCTTTCTGAATATAATTTCTCACATTCCAGTTTACCAAGTTAAGAATATGTTTTTGACTTATTTTACATTTGGCTTATTTTACATTGCACAAGACATTTTTTCGAATTTCTTGGGAAATTCTGCCTTTTCCCAGTTAAAGGTTTCTTTGACATCTTTGTGTCAGGGGTTTTTTTCCTTGCAAACTGGTACCTTGTTCTTGGCAGAAAGCTTTGGTTTGGGTTTTCCCACCTTATATGATTTTCCCAAAATGAAGAAAGAAAATAAGCAAAAAAACCCAATAAAAAAATAAAAAAAAAAAACCAAAATAAACAAATAAACAAAGCTCTAAAAACAAAATCAGAAAAATGGAAAAATAAAAGATTCTGTGCGTCAGGTGAAGGTGTTAGGACTTGCAAATAAACCTACCTCTCAGTTGTTTTCAACCGTTTGAATGAGAGTGAATAAATACTCATCAGCTTTGCTGCCTGTTGTATAAGAGAAAATGTTACTGTAGTATTTACCCATATGAACAAATTACATAAAATTATGTGGTCACAAATGTTTACTAGTAGTGTCACATGGTATCAGAAAATCAGACTTCTATATCCTTCCACCCTTTTTATTCCAAGACCTCTTGGCCTCTTACAGCAAATATTAAGGCACAGCAGAGAAGCTGCTTCCAGCTTGTGCCCTGGAAACTGTGTACAACCCCATGTCAGGGAAGAGCAAGCACTCTGAAAAGTGTTAATTATCCTCATACCACATTATCCCTGGAATACCCCTGGCTGTAATGACTTTGTACCTTTGGAAGTACAACCAAGATAATGGATTTTAGTGTTATGCTCTTCAAGGCTAGTTCTTAGAATAGGATGATGAACATGTGTTTGGACTTACTTCCTGCCATATTGTTTTCGAGTTTGCATCATCCTTCTTCAACAGTCATGACCTTAAGAAGATCTTGACAGCCATGGCTTCTTCCCAAGCTCTCTTCTTCTGGAATATGGTTCAGGTAGGAAATTCCAGATCTTGAAAGAAATATTAATTTATATCTGGGAACTCAGATCAATCAAAATTTGTGAGAGCTCTGTTTATGAAGAGGGATAACAAGAAATAAGCAGAAAGTCCTCTGCTACAGACTACAGACACAATGTTTCTTTCAGCAAGAAATTATATCCCTTTCCAATTTCACATATCTTGTTCATTTGTCAAGATATACTTGACCAATTCTTCTCATCTCCTAATATTTCTTTTAACAGTTTTGCAATTATTTTGAGGTTTTAATAGCTGAAGAAATGTTTCACAATATAAGAATTCTGTTCTAAACCCCACTTAATACTGTAGACACGGCTACTAGTACTTTATTCATGGTTGTAGCATTACAGTGGTAATCAAGGTCGCAATGCTTTAGTTTCCCTAAGGAGGTCCACAACTGACATTGTCCTGTCTGAGGGAAAAAAATCTATTCAGTGATGAAGTGTTGCAGTTATTAAACTACAACATTGCAATCAATGTAAATCTTCCATTGGACCAAGAAAAGAAGGCAGAAGTATGATCAGTGCCCTATGAGGCCTAATTTCCTTTTCATACTAATTAAAGGCAAAAAAAAGCTTGTGTACTGAAGAAAACTTCTGGTTCAGGGTCATTGATTCCCTGTTCATCAGCACTGAGGCAGATCTTTGTGGAAGATCCATTGAATAGGCACAAAGCACTTTTCCCATTCCTTCCATATCAGTATTTTTTCCTGCTCTGAATCTTTTAATGAACAAGTTGTCATGCTTCCACATCAAATAGAACTTTGGCAAGTGGAGAACAGTTGTTATTAGCATAGTTACACTATCAAAAATTTTATCTAGAACCTCCAAATTTTACTGGTGTTTCTTTGGCTATGCTTCCTATAAGACCATGCAGTAAGAGGATTTGATTACACATTTCTGTTGACCCCAGGGGAGAAAATTCTGCAATGTCTGCTTCATGATATTTAAAAAAAAAAAAACCACAAAAAAAAAAAAAAACCCAGAAAGGCGTAAGAACCATATTGATGCAAGAAACATTGAAGGTTTAATCAGTAATCTGGATAATGAATGCTGGAATCTACAGTGGTGATTGTGTCACTTCAGAAGGACACTGGTTCATGTCTTTAAGCCTGCAAGATATTTTACATAAGCTTTAATTGTTAAAAAACAAAATTCACCATAAGTCAGTATCACATCAGTCCAAGATCATGCTATTTTGCATAGCACTTGAAAACTTGACTTTAGATTTTGCTTCCTTGCTTTCTTTATCCCTATTAGTGGACATATCTCTCCAGAATGATCTTAAATACTTTGAATGACTGCTCTACAGTGTATCATCTGGTCCTTCCAGTTTTGTGTCATCTGCAAACTTGATGGGGGCTGGCATTCAGTTCCTTTCTTCATATCATTGACAACAATAGTAAAAAGAGGTGCAATGATAGACCCCTGTGGTTCTGGAGGTTCCTTTCCTCCAGTTATAGTATGACCCATTAATAGCTATGTGATGAGCCCAATAATTCTACTAGTTTTTTATACTCATCCAGAATATAACATCCTAATACAATATACATAAGACCGTATTGTGAGAGATGGCAATGAAAGTCTTGCTAAAGCTAAGGTAAAACACAACCACTGACAAAAGGTTGTGCTGACAAAGTCAGCATTTTATGTTTGCACCGGGGCCATCACACACAGATAATAGCAGATGAAACCATCAAAATATTCTGCATCAAAACTCAAGATGGAATGAAAACTCATCCACATTGTAAGGACATGGTCAGTCTATTGACAGGCAGGTTTGAAGCACTTTCTCATAGTTTATTTGCCCATAGCCCAAAACATAAAAACAATAAGGTCAGATATTTTGAGAAAATAGAGAACAGGATGACGTCTTAAAAGATACCTTCAAGGAATTGGAGTCTGCCAACAGTGATATTTTTTTTTCCATAGAAGTTGAAAATAAACACAGGTCTTCCTGCTTTTTTTGTCCTACTCAGAGCAATTCCAGTTTCTAGTTCCTCCTATGTCTGAAGTCAACCAGTCATGAAGAGTCTGGCAAGTTGCAGCTCTGAATCTCCTGACTTCAAAATGGATAAGATGATAGTTTTAGTTAACATCTTGAGGTTCTTACAGTGTGGGACACAGTAACCACATCACTATTTCTAGACATTCTTGGGTCAAATACATCACCTCATTCAGTTTTCTCTGCTTCTTCCTGTGGTGGGTGGTGGGATCTTAATGGGCTATATGGGCTATATATTTTCTGGCATTCTAACATGAAGAAACATTCAGCTAAATGGATTGTATTTTCCATCAAGTGACTTTTCTTTTTTTCCTCTAAGTTCCAACACTTATTACAGCCAAAGTTCTATCACTTCTATTTAATTTACTTGATATTCTGCCTCTAAGTAAGCATTGCTGATTTCTTTTCATTTAGCTGCTGAAACAATTTTGGTTATTTTCCACAATAAAAATATTAACCATAAATGACTAAAGACCTGGTGAGCAGATCTTTTGAAACAGAAATCCATTGATTTCTCTGTCATTCAGATTCATTAAAACAGTGGTATTAACAGCTAAACAAACATGAGGAAGAATTTAGTTCATATAGTTAATACTGCAACTCCAACTTTGGGAAAGGTGTAGTTCACCTAAAATAGCTCACCTAGTTCACCTAAATTAGCTCAAATCCAGAGACTAATGTGCCTTGAATAACAGGCCTTGAAATACTCAAATACTTCAAAACAGTGTCCAAGTCTGAAACCATATTCTACACCTTAGTTTTGCGCACATCATTTTTTTTTTTTTTTTTTTTTTTGACCTCGAAAA
>NDXB01013872.1:0-19406 GCA_002631895.1 Agapornis roseicollis
GAAGAAGTTTTTCACAGAAAGAATAATAAAATATTGGAACGGTCTGCTCAGAGAGGTGGTGGAATCACCATTCCTGGATGTGTTTAAAACGAGACTGGATATGGCACTTGATGACATGGTTTAGTGGAGGTGTAGGGCATGGGTTGGACTTGATGATCTTAGAGGTCCCTTCCAACCTGGTGATTCTGTNATATTGGAACGGTCTGCTCAGAGAGGTGGTGGAATCACCATTCCTGGATGTGTGTAAAACGAGACTGGATATGGCACTTGATGACATGGTTTAGTGGAGGTGTAGGGCATGGGTTGGACTTGATGATCTTAGAGGTCCCTTCCAACCTGGTGATTCTGTGATTCTGTGTGATTCTAAACAAAACTGTTCAAGTTTTTTGTAAACTTTGACAGAGTCAGAGAAACTTTGTTTGCCATCTGCTTAGGAATAGTGTCATTTCACTTTTGTTGAATCCAAATGAAACAGTTGGTGAAGAAACCTTTCTAAAACTTATGATCTTCTGAAGATGAAATATCTTTCAGAAAGCCATTGGTTGACAGATCAGTCAGTTATCTTCAGGAGGCCATGGAAGTGCTCTGGTTCTATCCATCGCTGAGGGTTTAATTTCCCCAAGAGGAAAGAGATGCTCTAATTGCAATATGTGGGAGATAATGAGTGTGCTAGCATTTGGTCAGAAACCAAAAGTGCTATTGATTTGGAATGGATATTCCACAAAAAGCACTCTAAAGTGATCGAATACCCACTTTTTAAAAACACAGTATCCTTAACAGCAGTCAGTCAGATCATGTCAGGACTTGGAGAAAGAAGGACGGGAATTTGCATCAGGCTAATCACACTTCAGTATTTAGGGATATCTTTTTGATTTATTTTTTTTTAACTTCACCTGAACCTAAACATCAAATCTAGAGTGTAGGCGGACAGTACAGACAGTATGCCTTAGAGTTTGAATGGAAATAAAACACAAATGGGACAGTGAGAATTTGCAGTGAGAGGCATAAGTGTGTTACTCTCAGTTTGTAAAACTGGTCACCTTTTTTGTATCCTGAAGTATGAAGCATTTTTTAATGTTGCCTTCTGTGCCACCAAATTGAGCAATCTCCTGGAATTACAGTGAAATTAATTAATTTATTTCAGGGATGTGAAGTAAACACAGAGAAAACAAAGGCATCTCCTTGAAACATTTTATGTTTGCTGTAAGAGTTCATATGAATATTAAGAGGCTTTTATCATAACTGTTGCATTATGAAATTTATTTTGCATGCTCAGTGAACTAGAATTTCTTTGGTAGGAGGGATTTTATTTCAAATTTTACAGCTGAACCATTTCCCAAATATTATTTTCTGTAATGTTGCTGCTTCATCTCACTGATGTGGAGATGTTGTTTGCTGATAGTCATTCATCTTATATGTGCTCCATAGGTCACTAGCATTCATTTTTCTTACCAGAAAATAATGCATATAGTCCTAGAAGTAGTATACGTAACTACAGTAAAAGAATTTTTTATTCAGAACTCTGACTTCTGACTTTCTGAATCAATGAACTATGATAGTTCTAGGTATGTTCTCAAACCTAATATTCAAACCACTATTAACAGAGTTGTACTTGAACATATTGTGATGGTTCTGCCATTTACTATAACCTCAAAAGATCATGTCTTGTAAACCACAGGAAAACTGGGAGTTAGAGTATTTAATAGAATTAACACAATAAAACAAATTGTAGGTTCCACTGACATCCACTGGAACAATGTTGGAAATGCACATCTTTTCTGGATGCAGTGGAGGCACTTGAGCGTTGGGGATTTACCTGTGCAAGATGATGAGAAATATTCATAGTTCTGCTTACTTTAAATGCTTTATCAGAAAAACAAAACAAAACAAAACAAAAACAAAACACCCAAACAAAAACCAAACAAACCAACCCCAACAAAACCAACAAACCAAACCAAAATGAAAAAACTCACTAAAATTTGCAAACTACAGAGATTTAAGCAGTACTCTGTGTGATCTTGGCCATATTTATTTCTCTGTCCAGCAGAGGCTGTGGAGACTGGCCATGCAAACACAAGATATAAAGCCTTACATTTTTTCCAGTGAAAATTCAGGAGAGCATAGTCCTAAATATAGAATAGGTTCATTAACTTTGGTTTTAATATTTATAAAAGCAGAGGATTTATTTCCATTGCTAAAAAAGCAGCTCTGATTACTTTGTGAAACTCTGCGATTATGAATGCAAGATCTCTGTTGATAAAAATTGTAGTCTTAATTTAGAAGAGTTGAAACATTAGGTGCTGAACACCTTTAAAGTGTTTTCCAACCTTTGGAATATGAGAGCTGTCCTCTTTCATTATGACCTGTGAGTCAAACCCCAAAAGACAGGTCATCTCTGTGGGCCTGGGAATTAATGATCTGGAGATCAAACTGCAATGCATCTGGTTGCTAACCAGGTTGTCTTTCTTTTCATAGTACCACAACTTCTAGTGCTCATGACTTGCTAGCTACACACCAGCATGCCTCAGCAAGCACATTTTCTGCCCCCTTTTCTTTTTTTTTTTTTACTTGAGTTTTAGTCATATGTGAGTACTAAGTCAATTCAAGTATCAGAAGAAATGGTTTCTGGTTTTGACTATGAGTATCACTATTGATCTTGTTTTACAACAGAGGAAAGAACCTTCACAGTAAAACTCAGTACTCTCTCTGTTAGTTTTTAAACATCTTTGCTAGTCTTTTTAAGGCCATACAATTAAGTTCTCTAGGTTCATTGCTTCAAGGAATATTCTTTGTGTCTCCAGAAAGGCCAGTTGCAGTCCTTAAGTATGTTGGTGGCAGTTCTTCACTGGCATCTCCGTCTCATAGAAATCCTCAGGAGTTACTGCAAAGATAAAAATTTATCTAGAAGGATTTAAAGCTTCTTTATCTGCTTTAGCTCTTTGATATAGTGAATTGGTAAGGTGCACCTATGAGAGAATGCCTTTGGCATTCTTGTGGTGTTGGCAATCTCGTGCCACTAAACAAAAAGATATTTCTTCAGTTTACCCATCAAGAAATCAATGGAGAGCCACTGTCTTGCTAATGTGGATCCATGTTGTGTACTAGCTGTTAGTTTCAACCCTAGGAATTACCTTATTGATGTTACATCATTATGGAGCTTTTTTATCGATAACACATCTTCCAAGGGATATGAAGTCATTATGTTAGATCGAATAAGTTGCTTAAAAAAAAAATTATAATTCAGGGCCTGATGAAAGTGCATTTAGAGTACTTTTTATTTTATTTTGGTTTTCGGTACAGTTGCTTAAAGACCTGATTATTGACTGTGTTGGATAATCTGTCCTTTGCAGCCTTCTTCTCTCCCCTCTTCCTCCCCCCAGATCCATTACTGGTTTCATACATTAACATATTAGAAATATTTTTCTAGGATCAGTAACTGTGAGTGTAGCCTCTAGTCTCATCATACTTTTGAAGAGAGAGAAAATTATAACCTCCTTCTGGTTATCATTTATGATGGAATTGTAGTAGATGGTCTAAAAAACTCTCTGCAGCCACAGAAGAACATATTCATTCCTGTCTTCAGCTCATCAAGGCTGATGTTATAAAAAATGTCTTCCAGTAGCCTAGCTTATGGAATGTCAACAAGATCTTTGGATAAATGAAGATGAAACTACCTTGCCTTACCTGGCTGAGGGTTGAGATTGAGGGTTGTTCAGGCAGAACAAAGGCAGTGAAGAATGTACACCTGCACCATTCTTAAATTATCTTTTTTATTTATAATGCTTATGCTGCAAAATGAGGTGAATGTGCTATTTTGACACTTTGTCTTCCATTGCAGAGGGCATAGAGTTAAAAAGCAAAACAAAGCAAGCTAATGAGATTGTTCTTTGTGACAATTTAGTCTAAACTGCCTTCTTGACTGTTAACAGAATCTGAATTTTCCTACATAATGACAGTTTTTCTGAACCAAATCTGCTCAGACTTTTATTCTCAACAAATATCTTGGAAGAGATGCTAATACGTATCTAATTAATTACTCTTTTGTTTAATTGACTTCGAAAAGTTGAAAATAATTATTTCAGAAGCACTTGAAACTACAGGCAAAGGCAACTGTGCTATAACTGTGAAGAAATAGATTAGCTGCTGCAGAAATTTTACAAATGAACATAAATCTGCAAAGGCATATCAAGATAAATAGAAGAATTTCTCTCAGGACAGATTCTGCACTGGAGACAAAGCCTCACTGCCATTGTTTTAAGACCACCAATACAGGTGATTATTTTTTCAGGTTCTGCTTCAGGATGGGGGGGGGGAGCTGGGGAGGGGTCAATTTCTTTCTTTTTTCTCCAAACTTTCTTAATATTTTGTTCTGGATGAAATTCTGATGGATGCCATTTTGACTTTTCATTTCTTTTGCCGTAAGCTAATCCAGTACCTAACCCACAACAAAATTCAAAACAGAATGAAACCAAACACACAAGTCGTGTAACTACCTCCACAATTGTCTGGAAAAACAAGAACAAAATTATTTCTTTTTTAAAGTTATCTTATCTTTAAAAGGCAGGGTATGTGTGTAAAATTAGAGATTTACTGCAATGTATTGTTGATTTCACAGCTGCTTCTTGACTTTATTCAGAATACTGTTTTGAGGGAGCAATGGAGAATGAAGGAATAAAAAAGAAACAACAAATATATGGGCTTTCCCTCATAGACATGCAGCTGCTTCTTGGCTGAAGCACAAAAAGCTGTGTGTTAATAGCATATAGCAACAGTGTAAGTTGGAAATAAAGAATAATATCATGCCTAATGAAAATGGCTAAGGCAATTTATGCAGGTAGGAGCAATTACCCAGATTGGAATACAGCCAGACATGAAAGCATCATACTTTCTGTTTCAGAAAATGTAGGGACAACTTATAACAAGCAGGAATTCTTTCAAGACATTCGCACATCTAAACCCTCGTATATTACATGCAAATGTAAGGGACTTCTATATTGCTGCCTCAACTGCTGATGTATTTTTGTGCTTTTAACACACTTAAGCAGAAGAGCTAGGCAGTTATTCCCCTGAATCTTAAAACAAACAAACAAAAAAATCCACTTCTGTGATATGTTATTCTAGATGTTTTGTTGCTCAAAGTCTTAGAAGGATTTATATAGCTCAGGCGCATTTAAATACATGACCACCAGATTTGCTTTTAAAAAAGGCATCGCTGTAAATGTATGTTCAGATCAAAACCAGAATGTTTCTTCATGCCTCAGTCTTGTTGCAGTTCTTTTCTGAAGAACCCAGACAGTCTATAAATACTGAGCAAATTATTCTAGGACAGTATTTTTCTGAAGGTTACTGTGGCAGATGATAATAATACAGTAGTCAGTTGAGGTTGAGTTTAGAATTGATATGGGAAGTGATGTAGTTGAAGACTTCAACTCCAGTATTACAGTGAGTTACACTTATCAAAATCTGTATGGTCTTGAGCCATAGAAAAGAAACACTGAAGTTATGTGACAGGGAAGTTCTCTACTTTTCTCATGTTTACTAAATCTATGTGCTTCAGCGATTTGTGCTAGCTGGATAGTTTCCATTATTTTCTTCTCTGGTTCACCTTGTGCTACTTTTCACACTGTATACCAGTCTGCATCATTAACGAGTGAATGTGAAACTGAAGCCCAAGTTGATTTCACATATGACTGAGAGCTGGAAAAACACACAAATCATGTATTTTCTTTAAGTGGGCTTATTTAGGATTGCTTAGATCCACTTCTGAATATTGCTTCAAGAACAAGTATTAGTTCTGGTTTATAAAATTAAAAAATCTTTTGTAATCTTAGGCTTGCTTTGAAGTTTAATTGAAACAAGTGGGACCTATACATTGTTGCCTTACAAAAGTACATTCCTAACATCACGATTCTAAACCTAGGCAGATTCCAATAGTGCAGCTTCGTTTAGTTTGTATGTTTTCAGGCATGTAATTAGAGTGGCAGGAAGAAAGAGACTGAACTTGTTTTGTTGTTTAGTAAAGACTTACTTTGGGTTGGTTTGACTGAACTTAGGAGTTTGATGGTGAAATGGCACTTTGGAGAAATGCCATATAAAAATAAATCATTACAAAATAAGCTTAATTTGTCCTCATCTGTGCCTCTTTAATCCTATTACGAAAGACTAATTAGTGCTAATGCGTATTTTGGAACTTTTTAAATGGTGGGTTTTCCCCTACTCATCATACATTTAAAGTTTACATTCATCTGGCATCATTTTTACATAACTAAAAGATCATATGGCAAATGTACATTTTGAATTTTCTCTTGTAACATCCATTCATGGTATCACTCAGGTGTTGACTCTTTCTGTGACTCATTAAGGTGATTTGATTACTCATTTGTGGAAGAGGGGGGAAAAAAGAATGAATTTATCTTAAGTTGACATTTGAGCTTTAGAGCAGTTGTCAGATCTTTGTTGTCATTGTAGTTCTTAATTATGAAGTGCTTGTTCCAAACAACAGACAAAGCAGGCAGTGCTTGAAAATATGGTCAATGGACACTCTAGATGCAACTGTATTTTATTGTAATGCTTGTATCATAATGCTCATCAATGACATTTCTTTCAGATATTAATTTTTAAATATTTTAATAGTTCTTTGGAGTGAAAGCTAAAGAAGAGTCACAACTGTTTCTAAATCCTACATTCCCCTCCTCCTCTTTCCCTTTGTAAAGCAGTAGTCAGACATTGGAACAGCTCAGAAGTGTTCCTAGTCAAGTCTAATGCAATCAAGGTAGCACCAGCTAACAGGGAAATGGTTGCAAATATTATTTCCATAAAGTAAGAATCTGGTGTTGTGCTTCAGGTATTGGCATAGACACAGGAAAAAAAAATCAGTAGTGGAAGTTATCTGTAACTGACCTGATGTGTGAATGGAAGGTACTTCACCAAAAAGAGGTTGCTGTAGCACTAATTACGTATCTCAAGGGAAATTCTGCAGATGTTTAGGAAAAAAAAATACAGGAATAGCATTCCATATAGGCTGCCACCTGAACAACACCAGTGATAAACTCAAACATATTTCAGATAGAATTGAAAACAAAGCAATCAAACAACAAAAATGCTAGTAGTGGGTCATGCTTCAAGATGTTTTGTAGCATTGTAGGATTCACTAGTTTTTTGGGGCCCTGACTTTAGAGTGGTTTTCTGTGCCATATGTGGTATTATTCTCATCCTTGTTGGTTACAGCGTGCATATAATTTTTTTTTGTTTGATTTTCAAGTATGAGTTTCAACAACAGGCTTAAATTATCGTTTTAAACTAGGCTAAATTGGTATAGTTCTATTAAAATCAGTAAAGCTACAGTGATTTATATCAGTTTTGCTTCTCAACAGGGTGTTTTTGATGGTCTGATGAACTTGTTCCTACAATAATTAAGTGAAGAATGATAACTACAAGCTGATATAGAAGCATCTGATTGCTGCTGCAGAACAGACTCTTCCAGAAGTCATTTTTCAAGTTAATGCATTGCATCTAATATGTATACAAGTTTCTTCACATGCAAACTTTCCCTTAAATTCCAAAGCACTTGGGTATTATTCAGACATAATAATAAATAGTTGAACTGCTTACCTATTCAGATATTGAAATGCAGCATTCAGCAAGTTGCTCAAGTACCTTTCACAGATGCTAAAAAAACTAATACATTAAGTCATAGAAAATCCTGTTAAGCAGGTAGGTGTTACTATTTATGGATTATTAACATGGCATAACCCAGGTTTCTCAGCAAGGCATGTGCAACACTCTGTATTGGAATTGATGAGGATCTCTGCTCCCAGATGTAACTGGTTCCTGTGCAAATCATTAAGATCCAAGTTTTGCTATTCTTGGTGAAGTATAAAAGACATTACAGTCCCACATCGTTGCTAAGGTAATTCCTGAACTGATTCACTATCTGTATGCATATTTGCCTCAAATGCACATCAAAGTGCTAAGCTTGTGCAGAATCACAAGATTTTGTTTTCCAAGTGTCTTGCTGACTTATTGTGCATTTTTCTCCCTACTTAATATGTACTGCATGTCAGACTGTGATACTTGGGAGTAGCAAAATGGACAAGTTCTGTTACTTCCCTGGTGTGTCAATGCAGGCTAGGAAATCAGCATCCCATTTTGTACAGCTGCTGCATTGCACAGCAGAAACTATGCATTTCTAATGGACCTGTATCTCACATAACCACACAATAGCCATTTTAGTATAAACCAGAAAGCATAAGCCCTAACCGAAGATGTTTGGGCAAGCCTGCGAACAACCCAAAGTACTAGTCCTGAGAAGTATAAAATTCTCCCATGCATAGTAGTAAGATCTTGATTCCAGAAATCAATGTCAGCACCAGAGCATACTGAGAAAATCATGCAAGAAAGAAACCAGGAAAAGTCTGTGAAATACAGCCAAGTGGATGAGAGAGATGCTTATTGCTAAAGGACAATGAAGACAAGCAACCTACTGACATGTACATTTCTATTTTGTTTTCCTCCTCTTTTTACTGGCATTTTTCCTATTTGAACAAACCTCTTGCCTCACATGTATTAAGTCCTGTTCAAGTAGCCTGTGGCTTCCACTTTATAAAGAAAACAATGACTGTGGTGACTTCTGTTTAACTTCTAAACTTATCTTTTTAATGGTAAAATCCCTTTCTAACCTCCACACCCCGCCCCCCTCCCCCCCTTGTCTTTCAGACACTTCTTGCTATAGGAAGAGTAATCCTGTCCATGACCTTCACATTCTTCTTTATTTCTTACATAGATGTTGAGGATTATCTCAGCGGGCTGTTCTCTGCTTATTAGTCTCTTTTGTCAGCTTGTCCATTCTTCAGATGTTATCTATTCTTTTGAAGTTTCTTACTGGTGTCCCTCATACTCCCTGAAAGAACAATAACAAAAGATGTAGTGAAAATAGCAGTGTAATTTACATATTTCAGCTCTTTCTTTAGACTAATGCTAAATGAATAATGTTGCAGCCTTCCTTCTCTCTTCTACCCACTGTTTCATACCTTGTATTTATTAAGATTGTATGGTTCCATAAGAGATAAAAATATACCTTCTTGGATTTGAAAATATTAATATCTTTATTTGAAAATATTAATATTCGATTCTCAATCATGACAGAGGACTCTGTTCCTTTTATATTTTTTGCTTATTATTAACTCTCCCTCGCCATCTGTCTTCAATACAAAGGCAGTCAGATGTCTGCTGACAGCTGTATTTAGAAATTTAAGTGCTTTCCAGATTTGAATCCGGGATCTAAAATTTTAAGATCAATGCACAGATACTGTGGAGGTGAAAACTACTGTATTCAACTGGGTTTCATCTCAGTACTACATTGATTTATCATTCCAGTCAGTTTCATCTTGTTTCTTTCCTAGGAAAATATCAGCAGGAAAAATTGCATTGGTTCACAGAAGCTCAGCAAGCTGATATTTATTTTTGAGAAGATGCCATATTTTTGAGAAATGCAATACAAATACATCTGACTGATGGTGTAGTAATCCTTATCTCTGAAGAAGTCCACCCAGGAGAAATGTTAAACTGGCTTCATATGTTTTCAGCATTAATTAGCATTCTGGATAGATTGCTAGGAGTTTGAGCCCTTAGGTTGCATCAACACCGCATCATATTTCAGAGCTGTGTAAGCACAGTAAAATTTCTAATCATGTGTTTTGCTCCTCTACCTCTGGCTCTTGTAGTCAAATATCTGTCAAACAAGTCAGTCAAGAAAGTTAAACATATTTATAAAGGCTTAAAGCTATTTTCCCAAGTGAGACCGTGAACCTTATGGTATAGAATTTCAGAATGGAAAAAGATTTTATATTATTATTACCTACCTGTTGCAGTATTTGTGCTGCAACATCTAGGTTAAAGAGAGGCTCCTGCATTTCTCATTGTGACTGTGGGGGTAGTAACTTGTTCCTGATTGTAATTTCAGGCTATTTTGGGAGAAATAAAAAATCGCTCCTCAGGTGGTTTAGCCCCAGCCAGCAGCCAAGCACCCTTCCAGCTGCTCGTTTATTCCCCTTTCCCACGGGCTAGGGGGAAAATAAAAAGGTGAGAAAACTGAGGGACTGAGATAAAGTTGGTTTTTTTAAGTGAAAAATAAGGCAAAGAAAATGAGGAATTTGTTGACTCCTTCCCATTGGCAGGCAACTGTCCAGCCACTTCCTAGAAAGGAGGACCTAAGCAAGAGTTGCTGGAAAAACACACCATACCAACAAACATCCTGAATTCCTCCACCTTCCTTGAGCTTATAGCTGCCTACATCATACAGTATGGAATAGCCCTTTGGTCAGTTGTGGTGAACTGAATTCCTTTACAACTTCTTGTCCATCCCAAGTCTACTAACCAGGATGGCAGAGTGGGAAAAAAAGGAAGCCTTGAACCTGCGCAAGCACTGCTCAGCAATAACTAAACCCACTGGTGTATTATCAGCGCTGTTTTAGCAGAGCACAGCACCACACCATTCAGGCTGCTACAAAGAATGTTAATTCCATTCCAGCCAGATGCAGCCCACTTCCTGATCTCCTGATAAGGAGCTGTTGCATCTTTCTTTTTGAAGACCAGCAGCAGAATGGCAGTTTTTCTCTTCATTTAATACATCCCAAAAGCATTACTTTAGGTCAGCCACTGGTAGTGGGCAGTGCTTGACTTCCAAACAGTGCACCCCACCTTCCTTTCTCCCACATCTAGTCAGAGCACTCCTTGATGTAATGACAAGGCTTTTAACTGCTCTCAAATTTGTACCTTGTGTCACAGCTTATTGAGCCACATAGTAATTCTGCATGCATCACCACTCCTCTCATACCAAAAATGCTTCACACCCAGAGATGGCATCATGCTAAAGGTGGAGTGTGTGCTTCAGGAACAAAGGTCCTAAAGGCTAAGAAATAGATTAGTAAAAGCAGCTGACATATTATATACGTTATACAATATTTTTGTGATGTTTTGAAATTCTTGTGGGAAAATTAGCCCCTAAACTCATCATAGTCCATTTCTAAACAGTTTTGTTTCTGTTAGTATATTTTAAATTCTATTTAAACAGTTTATGATATGCCTGTAAGATAAAACAGCTCTAATCACTGAAGAGTTTTCTCCTCTTGAACCTATTAAAATTTCAAGTATTAAACATTCCAAGTCCCTGAGCCTTCTGATACATTATTTTACATAAACAAACAGCCATTGCGCCATGATGAAATAATTTTGAATATGTTGCATTCAATTCTTAGATTCCCTAGTTGCTCAAATAGGATTCTTCACTTTGCAGGATTGCCTGGTTCTACATTTTATGTGATGCACTAAATGATTAATATGTTCTTCAGATTAAAAACTGATCCCACTCTGAAGAACTTCCCCCCACCCCTCCACTTACTGAAGGTAATCAACCCATGTCTTTCCTTTTCTAAGTAATTGAAGCACTTTTAATGTGAAAGTCTAGATTGTCTCTACACTGCCTCTTCAATTCTCCCACGCTACTTCTCCTTTCCTAGCACTTTCCAATAGCTTCATTGCCTTTTGTTTTCAGTCTAACACCCTCTGTTTCATCTTAATTTTAGCTTGTCTGAATGCCAACTCTTATTCTTTCTTTCTGATGTTGCTTTGCCTGCTAGGTTTTCAGTTGCTGTGATTTCACATGATCTAGTCTTCTTCAATCTGTACGCCATGTATCTTTTTCTTCATTATTTTACAGTACTGTGTCCTCTTAATTGCTCCTCAAATATATATATCTTTCTTTGTCCCATTTCTTTCCTAAATTCACTTTCACATGTGTTTCAAGCCCTCTTAATAGATAATTTTTTCCTTGTTTTCCCAATGCTCATTCTCTCTGCCATGTTTTTTTTCTTTCCCATATCTCTTCCTCCATTGTGACTTCAGAACACTTTGGCTGGACCTAAAAGAAGATGCTGGCCAAGAGGAAGGTTTGCTATGCTAACTTCCAACCTCTGTGTGCAAAATGAAAGAATCTGATTTTTTAATTTCTTTTTCTTCCTCTAAATAAAAGTGTGCTTGCTCCATAGTAGAGGTCTGGGCATCAACCAAAGATTTTTACATTTCTCAGTTTTCAGTGGCTAAGAAGCATGTCTTTTGTGTGTGTGTGTGTGAAATATTACTTAGAAACAAAACAGGAAAACATCAAATAAGAACTTTTTAGAATCTGATTGCAGTAAACAAGGAATTTTCCTCAAGAAAAAATAAATTACATCAATAACAGATATTTTGGGTAAATGGAGGCCACCAGGCCAACATTTGCTTTTGTTTATATTCAGTGCACTCATTAAATATAGATTTAGGTTTCATGAGCTGCTCAGAAAGCATAAAATATTTAGCTGTTACCCTGATTTTAATTTGTGGTCAGAGGTTCCATGTGTGTAGTGGGAAGTGGTATTACAATATTTGTTCTGAAGACCTGATAGAAGATGTGATGATAGACAGCTCTCATGCTCTGAAATTCTTCCTAAAAACGGCACTGGAATTCTAGCCATAGCCTGTGATGTTTCTACATGGGCAAAATCTGCCTGCATGAAAAAAACCCACAAGCATAACAAATTTGTGAGTATACACGTGGCCTTGATTTGCNTAAAAACGGCACTGGAATTCTAGCCATAGCCTGTGATGTTTCTACATGGGCAAAATCTGCCTGCATGAAAAAAACACACAAGCATAACAAATTTGTGACTCTGATTATTTGCACAAAAATCTTTATTACACCCAACAAATACCTGCCATAGTGGCTGAATTTCATCTGATGTTACAATTCTTTGTAGGGCTGTATTTGGAAAGCCAAGGATTTTTCAGCAGCATTCCCCAAAGAATTACAGGTTTTTGTTTACAGGGTTGTAAAACCCCTTTCAGTCTAAGGACAGAAATATATAGTCAAATGGTGCATGCTGCTGTTCTGAGTATTTCAGTTTTCCCTTGGATTGTTTGAAGAGAACAGAAAGTTTAATTTCCCTTTTCTGGCTATCATAATCCAGCCAAATAATTGTGTAAGCAGCTGGCCAAGACTAGGAAGACATTGGCTTGGCTGAAGTGGTGGGAGCAGTAGCTCAAATGGTAATGAGGTAGGGAACAGGAAATTGAAGCAGCACTATAAGGCAAGATTAGGTAATTCCTGTTATTAGTGATAAGCCAGATGGATTAAAGCTAACTAGCCAAAGATAGCTGCAGAAGTTTGAAGCTGAAGTTTGAAGTTTATGCTCCATGAAGTTGAAGTTCACAGTTAAATTTAATTTGAACAGGCAGAGCAACACAGATGATAAAGAAGGCTGTGGTTGGCGGAGCTATAATAACCTCAGTTAACACTGATGAAGGCATAAATAGGAATTCTAGCTATATGGAAAGCAAGAGAAAAGGTAAGTTCATGGATGATTCTTAGTAGAAACATGCAGTACCGACTATCTCTTCTACAAAGTACCTTCCTTGAAACTACGTTTTTTCCTGCTTTATATATCAGAAAATACCAGTCTAACCAGTCCTTGGTGGAAAGACAGCTAAACTGAGAATGGGCTTTGGAAAATAAAAAAAGATGTTTCTCTTTGCCAAAAAGACATGAAATCTTTTGCTGTGTTAAGTTCAAACTTGATAGCGATTCTTCCAGGAAGAAGCATCAGAGAGATGATCTTAGTATTATCGATCCTGCACATTCAAACATAGTTCTAATGTGGGCACAATGAGGGCATTTTATCCCTTTCCATTGACATGTAGCCTTTTAGTTTATCCTTTTCCAGTGTATATTTTGAAGATCCTGTCTGAAGTTATTATTTTGAGTACTTTCTTTCACTTTAAAAAAAGTTTTGCTGAGATTTGCATATGATCCAGCCTTAAAGAACTACACAGTGTTGAAAAGCTTGTGGTAAAATTATCTGGTTATAAATTTCCTTACAAGTTTGATTCTACAGCAGTAGCAAAGTTGAAATTTAAGTATAATTATGGAGCCTAACTAAGGGCATACTTAGAACACCCACATATCTGTTGAATTGTCCAAACAGTTTAGAGATGTATTTAGATACATCCTGAGCTGTGTTACCTCTTCTAATAGAACTGAGTGGCTTTAAATGCAGACTAGTGTACTGAGGCAGCTGGTTAATGTGCCTCTGTCATGTTCAACTTTTCAAGGATCATATTTCAAAGAGAGTTTATTTTAAATTGCATTTTAGTCTGCAGTTTAGAAAAAATCAGCAAATGGAGCTAAGTAAATGCAATCACTTTTATCCTGTCAGTATTAATTTTTCACACAATATTTTGAATCATTTCATATTCTGTTTAAATTAAATACTTTGAGTTCTCTCAGTGAAAACATAGCACATCTTTTGAAGTATGCATTGCCCTCTTTGCCTCTGTGTACTACCGCTGCCTGTACTTGCTTCAAGAAGTTGTATCTAAGCATAAAGCTGACTCTGACTGTGAGCAGAGTTTTGCTTTTAATTCCTCCACAGTGAGGGCTGGAGAGGCAATAATAGCTACAAATACTGCAGCTCATTCCTGCGGTAGCTTTAATTTTGAAAGTGTAAATGGCAAGTATGGTTTTCTTTTTGTTACATGCAAGATAGATGAATATAGGATCTTGTTCAGTAAAGTAGTTGAATGAATTATGCAAATTCCAGGAGCTTGAATTCCTTTGAAAAATAAAAGAAATTAAATTATGCATATTAAATTTTCCATAGCTAAAGCTAGCGTAATTGGTGTCTCAATTCAGGAAACTATCTTTCTGTTTTGATGTGTGTACAGTTTAACTAGTCTACATCATGACAATGCTAACTGTCATACTTGGAGCTTTTTATATTCTACAGAAGAAAGCAATGAAGATACTGCTTTTTTGTTTGTTTTGTTTTGTGCTACATAAAATGAGGCTGGAAAAAAGAGAAATAAAAGCAGGCAGCTTTTGTTTCTGTGTTTAATCAATCAGTAAGGAAGCTATTTTAACAAAAAAAAAACCCACTCAATTTCTACGGTCGTGCTTCTTGTGGAGTCAGCACTTTATTGAGTAATGCTGTGATGCAACTGCCAAAGGTTTGGGAAGCTTCTTGGGTATTTCTTCAATGTAACAGTAAGGGCAGCCCTTTCACCTAGCATCTCAGGCTTGTCCAAATCACATTTAGTGTAAACTGGAGTACATGTCTAACAGGGAAGAAGATCTTGTTTGAGAATATGATGAATGTCTCTAAGATTCATTTGCTGTATCTGTAAAAAAGAAGCAGTTCAAACATGATGTTAGGGCATTATAAAATGAATGGCATTGCCATCCTCTGCAGGCTGACCACAGGGAAAGATGCTGTTTACACAGGAATATTTATGTATTATGTTTTCTTTTGCTGTTGGTAACATTTTCTGATAAGAACATTTTTCTCTTTCTCCTTTTGCCTTTGTATAACTTGGATGGTTCTAAGAGCTGGAGTTCAGTTTTCCCACATGCATTATGTCCTGATCTATCTTGAGGAACAGCCAGGGTAGTTTGTATGAATTTCATTAGCACGAACATTAACTCAATTTTCTGATTTGGACTTAGATAAACCAAAATTTGTCTATGACTGAGATTCACCAAATGAGCATAGGAGGTTCCATGTAAACATCAGGAAAAACTTCTTTACTGTGAGAGTGACAGGGCACTGGAACAGGTTGCCCAAGGGGGTTGTGAAGTCTCCTACATTGGAGATATTCAAGGCCCGCCTGGAAAAGTTCCTGTGTGATGTAATTTAGGTTACCCTGCTCTCGCAGGGGGGCTGGACTAGATGATCTTTCGAGGTCCCTTCCAACCCTTAGGATTCTGTGAGTTGCCAGAGTTGCTTCATTAAAACCAGTGAGTGAGCATCTACAGCCNGGAAAAGTTCCTGTGTGATGTAATTTAGGTTACCCTGCTCTCACAGGGGGGTTGGACTAGATGATCTTTCAAGGTCCCTTCCAGCCCTTAAGATTCTGTGATTAGTTACTTTAGATGGATTTGGGTTTTTTTAACAACTCAAAGTATTAAAAAAGGAGGCAATTAGTAAGTACTGTGGTGTGTAGGGTATAACTACATCTAAAAATATCATGAGTGGTGTCATCAGTGTACACTAGATAGATCTTGTATCTGTTACAATAGATGTAAAATTGCAAGTCCCTCATGGTAGATTGATGGTGATCAGTCTGGGTTAATAAGATTTTTATTCTTTTTCCAGTATATTGGAGAAAACCTGCGAAGGTAACACTGGGAAGGAATGATGCTTATACTGATATTTAGGTATTTGCTGCAATGTTTTGGACCCTAACTATTATCTACCAATGAAACACATGTTCAAAACACACCCAGGTCTTGTACCGTTCAACACAAACTCTATTTGTAATAAACTAAACTAACACTTGAGTTTTATTTTTTTCATATCCAGATCAGGGAAAAGTTAGGTAAGACTCAAACTGAAACTGGAGCATAAACTGGACTGCTTCTCATGCAAAGTGCTTCTGACTGACTTTGGCAAGCAAAATTTAACCACATAAGAGGTTATCTTGATTAAAGAAACTGATTAGATATTCCAGGGTTCATTTTAACTCTTCTTCAAAGTCATTTACACGTTAGCTATATTTATATATTAGCTATGGAAAAAACTTGTTTACAGATTAAGACTTGTAGTCTGAGGTCTGGTCTGTACTTCATACATTATTTCCTCATGGGATATGTTATGAAGCTTATAGATGAGAAAAATATCTTCATATAGACACAACAAAAAGTGCCTTTGCTCATATATTTAATCTTGAGGTGCTGGTTTAAATTATACCAGTAAGATACATGATCTTGCTTTAAAGATTCATTAAAGGTACATCATGTTATAAGGAGATTTTATGAATGGAATTTAAGAATTAATCTGTGAGAAGGAGATCTTTTCTTTTCCAGATGCCTAGATAACTCACAAGACATCTTCCATTTGCCCTCTTCCATATCATTCAGGGAAAAGTGACAAATGACTATAGTAAAAGCTTTAAGATCATGGAATTTTTAGCCTTTGGTAGACAGATCCTCATCTCCCAACAAATTTCTCAGAAAAATATTTGCAACTCCAACCTTAATGATATTTTTTGAAGCTTCACCACCACAACAATAGGAGCTTCCTGAGCACATTGATTATACACCAGATGTATATCTCTTAAGCTGCTGATACTGAATTTCAGAGATGCCTCTCTTAATTTTTAATGGGTTTTTTGTATAGGAAGAAAGGACAAACTGTACTGACACAGAATTTTGACATGGAAAACTGCCTATATCACCTTTTGTTCTGTGGGAGCAAAGTTATTACTTCCCTGAGGGGATGGCTTTTGAGCACATGATCATGCGCTTAATTACTGCTGAATCTGGACACCTCAACAACAGCTTTATATGTTATTTTATTCCAGCAATATTTGACAAAACCATGTAAAGCTATTTATAGTGGAAACTTCAGGTGCTTTGCTACCATACAAATGCTGTTGTTAAGTAATTCTTAAATACAATTTCTACAATTTCTTAAAAAGGGAAAAATGTGTATGCAATAGTACATTCAGTAACTACACACAGTCAGAAGTGTCTGTCTATTGAGTGCAGTGGGTTTACTTCATTTACAGGAACCCAAAATCTCATAAATGACCTGTTTAAATAAAAAAAAAAAAAGTGAAGAAATTAGGAAATTAATTGCATAATACATTACTGTGATGTTTCTGTAATGTTTATTCAGGATGTATAGTCCTCAAGAAGATATCACATTGTTTTTTCCTTGTCTTTGAAAAGCAGAAGGATTGATTATCCTAAGGCAAGCCCAAGGTATTGCCATTCTAATGTTAATATTTCCATTTACAAACTTCATAATAGAATACTGTTCTATAACCTGCTGTGCATTCAAGCAAGAAGAAAATGTGACTGAAATAGTTTTAAGTAATTTTACATGGATTTTTTTTTATGGACTGTTGATTTTTCCTTTTGTGCTCTCCTGTATCCATCAATTTCTTGCGAAGCAAATAACAACTGCATGTGGGTTCAGAATTCAAATTAAGCCCTAATTCTGTCCCTTTTTTAGCTCAACCATTTTGCTTTTCATTCTTTTCCCCTTCCTTTCTACTATGTGCCCTAGAAGGGGCCAAAGATGTGGTCAGATTTGATGCATTGGATAGCTTTATGTTTGGCTGAGGACTGGAAGCAGTCACCTCTGAAAACGCTCTTTCTAATCATTTGGAAACTCACTGTAGCATGGTTTTGGTAGAAAATTGAGCAGGCTTCACAAGGAAAGGCATCTGAGAAGACTCCCTCACCTGAAATTTCCTTTAGGTCTTCCCAATATAATCTTATATACATATGTATGTTTTACCAATATCTGCTATAGCTTTCAGTGAGTAACCTGTGCAGGTTAGTTAAACACATTTCTAATTCTTACTTTATAGCCTATGCTGAAGGGTTCAGTTATTGAAATGGTTCTGGTGCCTGACCTAGCTTAAGCCTGATACCTTCTGTGGTCTTGAGACATTTTTTGTTTGGGGTTTTTTGCTGTTCTAGAGAAGGGATTGTAACAGAAGACTTTGTCATACCCAGACTTTGAGAATGTATATGCAGACAAAATTTGTTTACTAGTCCTTTAAGGCTAATACTAAAAGAAAGAAATGTGCTAAGCTGCATCATTAAAATGTAAAAAAAAAAAAAAAAAAAAAATCCAAAATAGAAGAGTAAAAATTGTTTCTTTTCTGGTGCTGCAGTTTCAGATATTAAGATACCAGCATTATGTGCTTTAAAGTTTGCTACAGTCCTGTGAGAGAGAAAGAAGTGAGTTTTGGAGAGATGTTGATGTGTGGCTCTGTTTAGGGAGCAAGTCTGCATTTTGGTATTTATTGTTAAGCAATACTGAAGTACACATTTCTACAGTAAATCATAGTTATTCCTTTATTTACTTCTTTAAAGAGTTCATTCATTACTGGTTTTAAATGGTGCTGTATAGAGGAATGTTATTTGCACTTTGGCTAAGGTTGTTAAATATCTGAAAGGCTGGCTAATATGCATTTCCATAAGTAGGGATAGAATATATGAAAAGGTAAATGAAAGCAGGAAGTGTATATACATGTTAAATATATCCGCTTACTGCCAGAATTAAAAGTTAAGAAAACGGAACCTGTGCTTGATTTATTGGCTTTTGAGAACTAATTTTGTGGAAATTGGCATTTCCACACTAACTAATCAGAAATGCTTGTTCTGTAGTGTAGGGTAGTAGTTGTAGCACAGTAGATGAAGGATACTCAGAGGATGGAGACTGTCACTGTTGTGATACTCCACATCTTGCTGTAATTCTGACATCTCCCTGACCTAGGCAAGACAAACTGATATGTGAAACAAGGGGGGTACAGAATCACAAAATAAAATGTAAAACCCTTTAGAATTAGTCTTAAGTAATGTT
>NDXB01013873.1:13339-26637 GCA_002631895.1 Agapornis roseicollis
GGAAAATGTCTTAGCTAATTTTTTTTTTTTAGTGTATCTTTGAAATACAGGCCTAGGGCAGTTGTTCTTCAAGTTTTGAGTTGCCACTCATCACAAGTAGATCTTTGTTTTCACATAAAGCCAAAGATAATAGGAATGTCCCTGATGAATTTCAAGGAATCTTGGAAATCCATCCCTTTCGGGTTATTTAAATATTACCATTATTTTTTTCTATTTGTATTATTTATTTGGAACATGCACAAAAAAATGTTTTGATACAAAGTGTTCATATGCATTTCTCAGCAAAGAAAGATCAAACTTGATAAGCACTGCAAAAAAGCCTTTCTAAAACTCGAGGGATTTGTTCATTTAAAATGTTTTCCATCCTCTTCTTAATAGAATCATAGAATTCTTTAGATTGGAAAAGACCTTTAAGATCATCAAGCCCAACCATTAACTCAGCACTGCCAAGTCCACCATTAAACCATGTCCCTTAGTGCCACATCTACACACATTTTAAATACCTCCAGGGATGGCGAATAAACCACACCCGTGGGCAGCCTGTTCCAATACTTGACAATGCTTTCAGTGAAGAAATTTTTCCTAATATCCAACCTCAACCTCCCCTGGAGCAACTTGAGGCTGCTTTTTCTTACTTGATAAAAAAGAGATTGACACCCATATCACCACCCAGTATGGTGAAAAGCACTGTGATAGTCCTAAAAACCTATGACACCATTGTGTCCATTCACCCCAACTGTATGAAAAAAACTTTGCAGCCATTATTTTATCCTCCTAAAAGCAGAAAAAAAAGGGGAGTAGGATGAAGGAGTTGGGGTACTTTATCAAATCAGGAAATTAATAATAAAGGTGAATCTTTGCAAAGGGTTTCTCATCTTGTATCTTTTGCTGGGAAGGAAGGAGAAATGGGAGAGGGGAACAGACATAGTGTTCAGAAGACTGGCTCAGGACCCTGCAGTACGTGTTTGTACACATGATCTGCAGATAGTCCAGTCTTGTCATGTCTCTAAGCAACAAGATATGTAGTATGTGCTTGCACTAACACAGAGTAAATTGCCTCAAATATGCATAATTTTTAAACCAGATCTGAATCTTTATTTAGTGATTGCATTATTATCACAGTAAGTAGAGGAATAAATATTGTCATAGATTTAAGACGCTGATAAACTTTATTATTTTTCAGTATTCATATGAGAATAATATCCAAGGATTATTTATATTCAAAATTCTGACGATGTTCAAAAATGCTGTGTGGGCAAGGTCTTCACCTGTAATAATCACCTTCAGTATGTTTTCAAGGGTCAGTGATGACAGAATGTAGAAATCTCTGGATTCAGTTGCATTATATTTCTATGTAAAACATGAACTTTTTCCAGTGCTTGCTATCAGTATGACACTAAAGGTTATAAATAAAACAGTAAACAATACATGTCTCTTGAACCTAAACTAAATCTAGAAATAACTTGGGTTGAATTATGAAAACAAACACACAAACAAAAAAGCCGTTGGCCATTGCATTAGAATGGAATTGCCACGTGCAAAATGAATATATTACCTGAACTCAAGGTGCCATAAAACATGCCACAAATTAGATATAAATCTTTCTGGTAATTCATGACATTCATTAAAAAACATACAGGCAACATAAGATATGATTTTAAAATGGAAAATTAATGTTTTGGAGATTGGAAACGAGAATATTTATAGAACTGGAAAACTGGGCTTTTTTTTCAATTTTTTTTTTTACTCTGCTTTAGGGTCATTAGAAACATTTCAAAATGATTGAAGAAGTCTACTGTAGATTATCGAATTGTACAGCACAGAAAAAAACATTCTATAACACAAACAATAAAGAGAGGTTAGTAATGGGCTGAATGCCACATTTAAAATGTCTGAGTTTGGCTGTTATAATTGATGCTGTTGAAGATGTGGGAGATTCATTTATTCATTAAACATGCCAAAGTAGATGTATAGCAACAACATTCCTATGTGGTAATATTTGAGGCCAATGTGAAAGTGATGCAAATTGATATATAAATTTATATACAAAATGATACAAACTAGTTATGTTGGACAGGAACCTGAAGAAGATTCAGTGCATTTACCTTACTTAAGTCTCTTTCATTGACAGTCTTCTCTGAACTATATAGTCTCGCTGAATAATAATAAAAAACAAAACAAAACAAAACTTAGATAATTGTTTAGACTTCATAAAATATGATTTCTCCCTTGTGGTTACTGAGTGGCACAGTAGGAATGGGATTCAAATCCAGATTTGGACATCCTGAGCATAATTCAGTCATTGCAAAATTACCATCTGCTGCTATTTAAGAAATTACAGGACTTTTGGAAGACTTGTGTTTTTATAGCAACTGCTGGGGACAAGGTATGATCCTCTGGGACATCTCATAGACTTTTATCTACCTATGTGCAGGGGCAAATCAAGTTTTGTTGACTATAACAAGATTTTTAGACACCAAGTACATGTACAGACTCCTACAGGTAGAAACCTAAGCATAGATACCTCTATCTGGAGCTGAATCCCACCCTAGATATGTTTTTACAAGGACAGTAGGAAACTGATGTCGTTGCACACACATTGGAATGTAGGATTGTTTGATACATCTTAGTGTTTGACCCAGTCCCTCACTGCCACTCCAGAATGGCCTGGATCACTTATGCTGTATTTGACAAACTTCTGCAATTCTTTCAAATAACCACAGCATCTTGAAGAGCAGTGGATGCCTATGTTTGAGCAAGTGAGTAGAAGATATATGGTATTTATGAATCCCTTTACAATATGAAAATGGCTCAGCAAGCACCTAACACCTGTAATTTTCCTGGCACTGTGTAGCTTTCAGATACAATCCTTTTCCCTCCACCACTCCATTCTCCACCCCCCTGCTTCCACTGTGGAATGCTTTACATAGTATGGTCTCTGCTTTCAGATAGTTTAAATGGTATCCATTTGTCCTATTTTAGGGATCAGGTCTTATAGACTAATTTTATAGTCAAGGAGACTATGGCACACTTTTAGTCTGCAATTAACTCATCCTAAAGTATGTGGCTAAAACAGGTCAGACGAATCACATGCCAATTTGCCAATTTCTCGTCATTGTCTATACAGTGTGGCTAGCTCAGGTGCAGACATCCAAAGTTAAGTCAGATGAATCATGTAATACAATATGCCTCAAGGACAGAGCTAGAGGGAGGAGTTACATTCCTTCTCAAGTGACTTGTTACCACAGTGTCTGGGGCTCTCAGAAGTCAGAAAAATTAATTCTACTTACTTATTTGTATAAAGGGTGATTGTCATTTCACGTGTTATTGTTTATAAGTCTCAAATAAACTTTCACACTCAGAAAATTAGTATACTGTTGTCAATACTTGACTGAGCATTTTTTGATCACCCAAGAATTTTAAACTGGTTTGGATTAAAACCAGGCATATAATCATGTTTTCACAGAGTTAGTCTTGAACATATGACACAAAATTTATATTGGCTTTATGTATTTCTGACCATCTCTATGCTGAACATGGGAGAATGGCAGCATAAAGTGGGTCAGATAGACAATGACTTGCAAAACCTATTATTGCAATGTCCATGCCTCACATAAATTAATCATTAAAAGAGACTTGAACTTACACAGCTGGTTTATACAAGAATAGTTATTATTATCATGTGTTCATTTTATTTTCATCTGGTGCTAGGAGTCCTAAACCTAAATTTACTACGTTCTCTAAACAAAGACTGAAATGTGAATAAGGCCTTGCTGGGGTGAACATTTTGCTAAATGTTTTTGTTCAGCATGGAAGAATCCCCTTCTCTTTTCCCACAATTCATCAAATATTCAGTTATGCAAATACAATTCCTTGTGAAACTGACTGTAAGCAGTTCAGTGAAATTATGGGAGTTAAAAATAACTGGCATAATCTGAAAGTCCATCAAATAAGAGGAGAAGAAGGAGTAGAAAGCAGGAATGAGGAGGATGAGTAGGTTTCACTGTCAAATTGGCTTCAGTGTCAAGAAAATGCCACATTTGCTACTAGGAAGTAATAACTGCATATGGCCATGACAAAAGCACACCATGTTTCTAAAACTCAAGCGGCTTGAACAGCTGCATAATGATAGGAAAGTCAAAACACCTTCCTGATGGAACTGAGGACCAAGAAAACCATAAAGAAGGAAAAGACATGGAGGACTGAATAATCTTTGAATATCCTTCAAGGATAGTTCTAAAGAACTATATTGAAGTTCTGGTAAATACCAGCTCTTCCACAGCCTGAAGATTTAATACTGAAGGAGGTACATACATACCCTTAGCCAGAGGACTGTGAAGCAGCTATAAGTTAGTCAGATGAAGGATGAGAGAAACCTTTAGAATCTAAACATTGCATAAATACATGTGTTCCTATATTTACATTAAAACTGTGTTTTACAAGCCTTTATGGAAGTATTGTTTATCTTTGCTCAAATGCCTTTGTAAGAAGAAGACTGATCTCTTTGAAGCTCTTAGTTGGGTGACCTGGTTCTGCTCCCCATTCCCTAAGCCTGGAACTTGCAACAGTTGGACATCATACTACTGGATCGAAGTTTAGCTGTATTTAACTCTTCGCTATTTCACATGAATTGAAAACAGAGAGAGACAGAAAATAAAGTTTCAAAGAAAGGAAAGGAAATGAGATATAGAAAATAACCTGTGTTCTGCAGAAGTCAAGGAGGTATGAATCTTTATTAAAAGAGATTTTATGTGGTTTAAGATTTTTATAGCTCTATTTTTAAAGCACATTAGTGATTATTTTAACATGGCTTTCTTATTGCACTTCCATGCATTCTGTATTACCTATAACTATTCTCTCTCTGGAAAAGCTGTATTTCAGGGGTTTTACCATCTTGAATTTTGCACCCTAGATTTTCCACCACCAAAAAAAAAAAAGAAACCAAATCAAGGGAATACAACAAATTTTAAGCAGGTATTCAAATGAAAGACAGTCTCTGTAAAAAATAACATCTTGAAATAAGCCAGTAGACCTCCCAGGAATGTTCTATTCCAAATATTGTCACAGTTGGAATGAATACCTCCTTCAGCACAAGCCTGCTACAGTAACTGGTCTGATTTTGTTACAAGGCAATCCAGTATAGAAAAAAACCAACCAACCCAACCCAAAGCTAAAATCCCCCAAAACCCAGAACAGTAGTGAAATTTTAAAGATGTGCAATGACTCTTGAGGGCCATACTCACTGACTATGACAGAGACAGGTAATGTTCTTAATGTCCCTTCCTACAGTCAGCACTTTAGTATGTGCAGCAATTTACTTATTTATTTTTAAAGAAGATCCAACTTCAGTAGAACTCTTGCAAGGGCTTTTTAGAACTGGTTAAATAGAAGCTGCCACAACCAATATTTATCAGTTCTTTGTACAGTGAAGCCTTCTCTATAGTGACCTCTCTGGTGGCAGCCCTACACTTTGTTACATTTCTTTCACCAGCATAAACAAAAGCTAACTGAAAGTATATATTCACAAAGAAGAAAAGCCACACAAGCTTGATCAAGAACTGATGTGTATGTTTACAAATGTCTACTAACATTTGACTTGTGATAGATCCCATGTTACATCTGAATGTTTGTAAGTGCCACATATGGGCCTCTGAGGCAAAAAATGATGAAATGACCCAACAGGTATTTCAGGGCTGCCAGGAACACCAGCCACTGATGAAGACTCAGAACAGATCTGTCCTAAAAAGGATCACTGGATCTTTAAATAGCTATGAAGAAAAATTATTACTATTTTTTGACACAACCAGTGAGAAGACAAAATTTAGAAACTTTGCTTTTATTAGAAAACTCTTTGCTCACGCCTAGATTATCCTGGTTTCCATTAAAATTCATATTTCTTACAGACATAGGTTTACAGAATAATTATAACAAGAATGAATTTCGCAGGTATTGGTCCTGCTGCATCATGGCAGGGACTGTAACTGACTCCGGTCCTCCATCCTGGGCTCTGGCACTGGGGAGTTGAGCCTGGGGAGTGAGGGCACCCTCAATTCTCCACACACCTGAATCGGCCAAGAACCCTGCTGCTCCCTGATACGTCATTTGAAACGCACAAAATACCAGCTCTTCCCAAGATGTCTTCTGCAGAAAACGAATGGGAGAAGCTCCATACTCCATATTCTTTGCAAGGACCTGCAAGTATACGGACCAGCCTCAATCACAAGGAGAAGCCAAGCTGTCAGGTAGAGGTGCCTTGCTCTCTGTGTGCATCAGGAATGTGTTGGCAGTTTGCACCCTCACATGGCTGAAGCAAAGTACCTACTTCTTCTTTCTAGAATGGGCTTAACTTGTACAATAAGAGTGTAGATGCTTGCTCTAAAATGGCAGCATTTTTAAGCAATGCCTCAAATCAAGGCCATAGTAAACATTACCAATGAAATGTTGAGGTATCTGTGAAATAGTGGGGATTTTGAGAACTGCTTTCCAGATTAAGCCACCAAATTCCATCCTCATCCTCAATTACCACAACTTGCATTCATCAGCACAAGTATCATCTATATGTTTTTTAAGATGACAGCTGCTATAGAAATGTTACTTTTTTTCCTCAAATGCATTGTAAGATTTTTTCTTTCTTTTTCCTTTATAACATGTATCTATGATGATATTCCTGATCCATTCTGTTCTCAGCAATTTATCGAAGCCACCATGGCCATTATGCCTTACTAAAGTGCACAGAATGCAGCACAGTCCCAATGTGCCCAGCTGTGAATGGAAAAAGGGGATTCCTTAACGTGTGAAAGCAGTCTTTCTGTAATTAAAGCTATTAGAAATTTTCTTCATCAGATTCTCTTTTGGGTCCCTAAAGTTCCACTCCCAAACTTCATTAAAACTCAATCTGTGCAATGTTTTTCTATGCAAGGTATACAAAGACTCCCTCAAGAACAATTGCTTGTAAAGTAATGAGGTTTTGTTGCACTGTAAAATAATCCTTATTTTTCTGTATGTACATAGGTTAGTGTACACATGCAAGTACTTCACGAGCAATTTGAGCTATATAAGCTCATGCTAACATAAAACTGACCTTTGACAGCTATAGGACTATGCAAACACAGTATTATAAAAGTTTTAAGACTTCAAAATTGAATTCTTATTAGAGGGGCTTTGGTGTTCTATTATATGTACAAAAAGGCTTTAGCTTGAAGGAAAGGAAATCAGAATGCTCAGGTTTATTTAAGAAAATCTAATAAATATTACTGTTCATTTTCAGCTCTTTACAACTTAATGCTTCATGTTTTCTTGATAAAACTCCTCTTGATAGGTTTGTAACTTTCCACAAACACTGCAGTCTAAAAGTTTGCTGCCAGTTAACTTTGTCTTCTGTCATTTTTTTTTCAATGACAAGAATGTGTGCACATGTGTTTCCTGCTAGAGGTGAGGTTCGCATTTACAGGATATAGAAAGTCAGCATGACAAAAATAATGACTGTGTAGAAGGAAACTCACTTTCATTAATAAGCAGCCTATTTACTGCCACCTCGCGTGATATGCCACATACCATTTCAGACACCCAAGTTCTTTTGATGACATTTCCTGCACAGAAAATGGAAACTTTGACAAAAAATACCAACAATAGCAATGACAAAAAAAAACCAAAAAACCCAACAAGCAAACAAAAAAAACCTACAGAAGCTGAACTTACCCTGGAAAAATGTATCAGTTAGATGTGTTCCTCTGATACACCCATGTGGCTCCCACTGGATCCACTCAACACAGGTGAAATTGATCCCAGAAAATTATACTGAATTGTTTGGTTTAATAAAAAATTATTCTATTATTATTTATTAAAATAATTATTATTTATTATTCAAATTTATTAAATCTAAATTAATTGTTAAAATAATTATTATCAATTATTATTTATTTTAAAATTACTTTTTTTAAGTTTTTTTTTTAACCCACTGCATTCTGCTTATTGAGAGGCCTGGCTGTCCTCAAAACTGTTTTCCAAACCCTTTTAGTTATGAGTGAAACTTAATTCTTCTCATAGAAGCTGAAAAAGGATTCCCAATCAGTAGAAAATCACCAGGGAGACTCGACTATGATCCTCAGCAGCTATCTATAGGATTACTAAGGAATGAAGAAGGAAAGCAGTAAGTTTGCAATCATAAACCCTAAAAAAGCAGATCCAGAGACCCTGCCACCAAGTTCATGGCATATTCAAGCCAGTGGCTGGATTCGCAATAATGGGTGAACTGAGGAGCTGATACTTTGTCAGCAAGTGGGAACCACAAGAACAAGTTATTTAAAGGAAATAATTTTCCATACACTTAACACTGTTATAAGCCCATGGCACTTAAAAGCTGGGCTCCACGTGACTGCAACTTAGAGCAATGCAATTATATAAAACCAGGAGAAATTCCCATTAACTGGTGCAAAGATTATTTTTTTTAAGTTTGGTTTTTGTTTTTTTTTTAGGGTTTCTATAACAATCATGGGGGTAAATCTGTTTATCTGAGTCTTGCCAGAAATGGCACACTTTGCGTTTTTGGTTTAAAAAATAAATATTCTGGATGCTGATTTCACTCAAGATTATAATCACCAGCAACAGTTCTTTTGAAAAGGCTATTACACTCAAACTTAAAATGACATGAGAAATTATATTCTGTGAAGCAAGATTTGACCGTAAGTCACCTCATATGAATTACTGAGTGTCATAGAATAATATTCTTCTTTGCTCTATGATGCATGAATTTAATTTTGCACAGTGATATGGATCAATGAAAATGACCATTTCCACAGTTATGGAAGCTGCTGATTAGAAATCATAAAGTGCAACTGAATTTAGGTACAAAAAGGCTGAGAATCAGTTTCAAGATCTGAAGCTCTAGCTTTTGAGAAAAAGAATGTGTGAACGGTTCATTAGCTACTAAAGCAGACCAAGTGTTACAACAGCAAGAGCATGTAGATCTTATTTGTGTAATAAAAAAATGGGTGGTAACAAATAATATTGCTGTGAAGAGCAGACAAGTAGAAACGCCTACTGAAACCCGATGCTGCCTTTGAACTTTAAAATTTTGAGTAAATGAGTTCTGCACTGGTGCTGCTTAGCAAAGAACTGTCATGAAGAGCAGACTGGTTTCACAGCAGAGCTACTTTATTAAAAAATCCCCAGCATTTCCATGAAGTCCTGATTCAGAAACAGAAGGAGGAGTTACACTGAACTTGACTGCTGACCTGACAGTGAGAATGGAGCTATTGTACCCAGAACTGAATATGCATATCTGTGCCTCTTCTTTCTGAGCTTCACACGGCAGTTACCCTCAGAGAGAGAGGAACCCTTTAAACATCTGAAAGTTGCTCTCTGCCAGACACTGAAACCCTGAATCAGACCCTAAAGTTAGCACGTTTCATAGATGTTAAGAGGTTAAAATACAACTTTGAACCTTCTCCCTTTTTTCCCCATTTGCTGTAGGGTAATCAATGGACTGCAAAAAGCAGCATGGCCCATGTTGTCATCTTTGCACTATTCAGCAAACTGCAAGCTAGATGTGCCCAGTTACTAGTAAAGATTGTCAGGGAAGCAGAGCTGGAAGTGCTTATTTGGTACCGCATGAATTGAACCTGCTTGTTTGAATAAAACACAAAATGCCTCACTGACTCTTGCATTAAGCCTTCTCTTTGTACTGTGCTATACTTGGTTGGAAGAAGTTAGTACAGTTCAGTACAAAATGTGACACAAACTAATGCTTGGGAAGGAAAAACTCTTAGTGGCACATTATGGGTTGCACATTGCAATGCTGTGGTAGTCAGGGCTTGGCGGCCAGAAGATCTCGCGATGTACGGAAGATAGGGCTGCTCTCCCGGATAGCCAATAGCATGTTAGCCTTACCGACAGCCAATAGCGTTTGGCTTATGATGTAAGCAGGAAGTGACGCTGTAAACCCAAGCCATATAAGGCTGTGCGATCCACCAATAAAGCCCTTTTTTGCCATCCACCACATTGGTGTCTGTGTGCAGATGGGCCACGTGGCCTCGGGCTGGCCACCACGCCGTTCCTGAACCAGGTCATNCCAAGCCATACTGTGCGATCCACCAATAAAGCCCTTTTTTGCCATCCACCACATTGGTGTCTGTGTGCAGATGGGCCACGTGGCCTCGGGCTGGCCACCACGCCGTTCCTGAACCAGGTCATCACACCTTAGCAGAAGGCAACACAATGCCTTTCCCTATTACTGATGAACTTTCAGGATAAAGAATATATCATCAGTAATCACTAGTTGCACAAATAATGCACACAAAAAAGAAATTTATTCCCTCATCTTGAACCTCAGCAAAAGGCAGAGCAGCATCCACCTAAGTCACATTTTTTTTTTCACATTTTAATTGAATTTCAAACTCTGTAATGAAGATAGATCTGCTTATGATTCGATCTAGTAATGATGGCAAGAAAAAGTATTTTAGTTGTTTTCTCATCTGCCATCTTTGAGACATAGAGACTGTCTTATCCAGGAGCTTTTTTAATGCTTTTTTGATATTCATCTATGGTTTTCTTCTGTATTCATCCTTACAGAAGCCGTGATGCAGTTAGACATTTTCTTGCTAAGGCTGCACTGAAACACAGCTCTCAGTTCAGTCCTAAAGCTCATTTTAAAAGTGATACTAACAGCAGTAAGCCATCACTCTAAAACAAAAAAAATGTAGAAAATGCACTGAAAGACTTAAAGGAGAGAACATGTTCCACTCCTGTTATGAGGTCTGTAAGGAGCTGATGAAAAGCTTTTTTATGACTTTCATTTATTTTATGAAAATTAATTGTTCTAAAATTCAGTGTTCAGTTTTTCCTTCTCATAACTGAATGAACATAATTTTTGCCACAGAAGAAATAGCTCTCTGTTGCCACCTATTAATGAGCTAGAAAAGACTGTGCATACTATGTCATTAGAGATATATTTTGTTTTGCACCAGTGACAAAGCTGAAAAAACTGTACAAGGTAGAACTGCAGAACATCTAATCAGGGCTACTAAAGAAAGCAATGCCAATGCAACAAGACAGTCTTTCCAACCCCTAGAAACTTTTTGTCACTAGTGGCAAGTGAGGAGCTCCTCTTCCTAGAGTATAAGCTCAAGTCAACATCATGATGTAAGATGTCTTTGGGGTGAATGAATACCAAAAGAGAGCAGGGAGGGTAACTGGGGATTAAGAGAGGTAACGTTACTGGGTAAACAGAAGAAAGTGAGATGGTGCAAGCTATTTATTTCCTATTCATAGCAACTGATAGGAAAAATGAAGCAAAGATTTGCTATTGTGTATGACTATTAGAGGGGACTAACTGTAACTTTCCCATGCCCATGAGAAAGTTATCAAGAAGACAGGGCCAGGATCTTCAGCGTGACGTATGGCAGGAGTAGGAGATACAATGCATGTATGCTGCAAAAAAGTAAGATTCAGACTGGATGTAAGGAAGTCTTTTCAGCACAAGCACATTCAAGAATATGACAGCTTTCCCAGAGAGGCTGCACAATTTCCATTCCTGGCAGGTTTCAAAACCCAAATGGATAAAGACCAGAGTAACATGCTCTGTTCTCACAGCTGACTGTGCTCTGAGCTGGACATTGGACTAGAAACTGCTGGAGGTCCCTTCCAATGTTAATTATTTTATGATCCTGTGATCCTATGACTGTTCAACTTACTGTGGAAACGTGTCTTTTTCTACCCATATAAATGAACTTTCCATTTATCCTTATAATTGACTCAGCATTAATTATTGTTCATTATACACATCTGCTTGACTGCTGACTATTGACTTTTCATAATGTTGTGGTTTAACCCCAGCTGGCAACTAAGTATCACCGAAACCAGGATATATAATTACTACCGTATTTATCTTTCAGATAAGTAATATTTGATTTCATTTACATATAAACTCAATGTTTGCACGAAGAGATGCAAGGTTAAACTCAGGAGAATGTGTTTAGCTTTTCCAGTCTAGATACCAGAAAAGGCTGAGATAGTTTACTATTAATGAGGACATTTACCTTTTGTAAGTAGTTTTAACACCATCTAGCAGGAGGACAGTATGTGGGCTACAGTTATTCTATCTTTTATAAGACGATAATGCACTTCTGGAAGTGAAGAAAGTGTTATCTCAATGTTCCTAACACTTGCTGCGCTGTTTGTATTACAAACTAGATGAATGATAGCCTAAGCTTGGAATGCCTAGATTTGTAGAGGACTTAAATTGTTTTGATGTTGGCACCATGTCAAAATTGAGTGCTGTTACACTTAAATTTTCTTTGAACTTTTGACTAAGAAGCACTCCTTTTTGAAGAGGTGCCATTCTTGACTTCAGATTTTAGAGGAAAAAAAAATGGAACGTGGGGCATTTTGTCAGATGGATAAAATATATGACAATTTTAAACTTATTTATCATCCTTGATCTCAAATAAAAACAGAAAAGAGAGAGGAGTCAGTCTTCTACTGCTTTGCATGTAGTATAGGTCCCCTACAATTTGTGAAACACAGGTAAAAGATAAAAACAAGTTTAAGGAAAACAAAAAAAAAGATTTACACCTAGTGATTTTTATATACCATGAGATTTATTTTGATACATCAAACCCAATAAACAGGTACAGATAAACCCAAGTGGCTTAATAAAACTTACAGCATGTGCTTTAAGTATTTTGCTATATCAGAAGAGCCAAATAATTGTAGAATAGGGAGCCCAGTTTTGAATTCCTTAAGTTTGTTGGATGCTAAGCAGATGTGCAGTCCAAGAACAACCTGCCCGTCTCTCTTTCCACATCATACTGGAAGTAGTCACATTTACTCCTGTCTTCCTGCAGAGTTGACAGGATAAGCATATCATGACATGCTTCAGTTGAAATGAGATGACCCAGGAAAGACCTACAAATAAAACTGTTTAATCTAACCTGTCTCATTTTGACTATATTAACAAATCATCTCAGAAAATCTTTGGAGACAATGAACACAGGCAAGAAGTTGACAAACAGCTGTGAGTGGTCATGTCCTTTGCATTACAGTAAAACTGAGCAGATAATATCCATTCACAACTTAATGCTCTTTCAAAGGAGAGTCTGGATCCTGCAAATCATTTCAAATAGTGAGTGCAAAACACAGCATTAGATTTTATTTACTTTGACGTATTCCTTAAACAACTGTAATCCACGTGCTAAATACAGTATTTAAAGCTTCAGAGTTAAGAATTAGGATACACCAGAATCAAGAGTTGAATAGACTTTTCCTGTAGTCCAGCTGGGCACCCCCCCCCCCCCCCCCCC
>NDXB01013873.1:27084-40329 GCA_002631895.1 Agapornis roseicollis
CTGGGGCCCCCCCCCCCCCCTTTCTGGCTGAGTCAGAGGCTATGTGTGTTTGTTTGTAAACATAAGGCATTCATGTATATGGAGTTAGCAAAAATATCTTAATGTATATGTATTGGGATTCACACTGAGATTGTATGGGCAATTCAAACCCTCACTTTTCCTATTGCAAAAGCTAAGATTATAATTTAGCAACCCAACTGTTACTTTAACATGCTTGTGTAATTTACTGTAACAACTGCTCATCACTTCATACATCATCAAATGGAGTTCTGACCTTTCAACTCTCTAGCAAAGATACCAGTCAAACTTAAGTTCATTGACGGCCATGTAGCAATGGGGCAAACTGAGATGGCTGAAATTTTCATTTTCATCAGCTATGTACTCCTCTGTTTTGACAGAGCCAGTTGTATTCTAGGAAGGCTCTATTGGTTATCTCATGAAGCACATTCTGAATACTGTGTTGGCCAGTACCATGTATGGACAGGTCCTAAGGCACATGAATACTTCAGTGGCTCAGGAGTTCCTTCATAAACTGTTGACCCATTCTTGCTATACGTACATTTAGCTCTGGCACAAGGACAGGAAAAGTGACTGAGGACTATTTATTTCAGTTGTTGAATTTGAATTTATTCTGGGTATAACTGAGTCCGGATATACAGTGGTATGCCCAGATTATTGTCTTAGAGTGGAACAACAGTAGCCATCATGTACGTTGATGACTAGCTGGCAGGATTCTAGTTCAATGTATCAGCTATGTTGCTACATAAAGTTTCATTTTTCATTGTTGTTTTACAAGGAACTATATAGGCCTGGCTTGTTAAGAGCCTGAAGGTTCAGTGATTCTGATCCAGAATGAAAGCTCTTGAACAACACAAGTGGAAAAAAAGAAATAAATACTTTCTGCAGACTTCTGGCGCTTATGACGGTATTATACCAAATGTTTCTGTAAACAGAGCTTTGTCACAGCTGAACTCCTTAGATCTTCTCAAAACAACTGTTTCGATAATAAAAGAATAGACTGAAGATATACAGGCTTCTGCAAACCTTCTTCTATAGCAAATACAAACAATTCACATATATCCACCAAACCCAGAAGACAGGCTTCTGAAAAATGTCCTTTCAGTAACATTTGCACACAATATGACAGAAAACTCACATATATCACTTAAACCTAGTGTTTGCTGTAGGTACTGTATTACCTTATCAAATTTTCAAGTCAGCATGCATAGATGTGGTCAACGTTTGGAGCCTCTGCTCTTCTTCTTCCCCCTGTAAATTCTATGTGAGTCTGGGGAAAATTGCAGTATTTTCAACTCAGAAAATAACACAGCAGGAGCAGGGCTGTGGTGTGGGATAAGCATTACTTCCCAGGACACAGCTTGGGTTGCTGCTGCTTTCCATTTTGGAGCATGTCAGATAAACATTTTAGCTGGGTAAATACGCTGAAGGAAATGTTTAATAGATTATTAAAAAAAAAAAAAATTACATGGATTCCTAGTCTTCTATCTATAGCTCTGAATGATAGAAGTTCTCCATCTCAAATCCTCGTGATTTTTGCAGTATTGGTTACCTCATTTGAATAAAATGAATAGAATAAATTGTTACGAATCCAAAAATACACGGTTGCCAGGATACATCTTGCTAGATGCAAATTAAAATGGGTTTGTGCCGACCAGCCTAAAATAGTTTGGTACTTAGACATTTTCTTATTAATAGTGATAAATGAAACATTACATATCCAGTGAGCTATTGAAATTGTTACTATTTGTTTTGTAGTAGGAATATTATTTCAAGCAAATCTGAGCTAATTTTTTACAATGTAATTGCACTGAAATACTCTGCAGTTTCATTGTAGAAGCAGCACACAGAATGAATAAATTTTCCACATTTGCTTCTGAAAAAACTTTTGAATTAAAAAGGTAAGTTTCCTGCTAATTGTTTTTATGATTTTCAGTGCTACAGCATTAACAAGAAGCATGTCTTGGTGTATACGAATGCTATTATTACACTTTGTCCATGTTTATGTGAATGAGGTAGTTACAACTGAGAACCATACATCAAAAAAGTCCTAGGGTCTAACCATTCCTATACACAGCCAAAGTCCAATCACTTAATGTATATTACTCTGAAATGAAAAATAACAAAAATAATTATTTTTTAAGTTATATATTTTATCTTTTTACAAGCTGTATGCATACTGTATGCATGCATAGTAGTATCTTCAAAAGCCTATACCAGAAGCTTAGTCATATCACTTTCATGAGTAAAGTTGTTTAAGATTGGTGATGAAAATAATTCTGCATTGAATGCCTAATTAAGATAATTAATGTATAAAAGAAATACATTTTTATTGTGTGTCATTCAAGGTGTGCACATGTATTTTAAAAGGGATTTTATTTTCTATACACTGGCTTCCAAACAGGTAGATAAATACAGGTCAGATTTCCAGCTGAGGCTCTTGTATTTTCAGTGAGTGGCGTAGCTGCTCTAATCTGCCATGGTTGGTCCCTTGTCAGCAAAGAACAGGCTGCCCATGCTGCTTCCAATGTCATGCATCAGTTGATATAAGAAATAAAATGGAGGGCTTACTATAGTAAAGGCTCAATGTATGCTGAGAAAGCAAGCTCTTCAAGCTGACTATATCTACAACAATTGAGATGAAGAAGGTATCTCTTCTCCCTCACTAATGATTGGCTCAAGAGAGAAAAATACCAACAAAACCATAGCAGTGTAATTCCGTCATAAGAAACAATTTCAGACACAATTCAGAGTCATAAAATGATAGACTAATTCCCTTCTCTGCTCCTTCCATTGTCTCAAAAGGCTTTACTGCTAATTTTCAGCAGCATAACTGAGAAGAAAATTATGTCCCTAAATTCCAAAATAACACTGAGGTTCATCTTCACAAGTGATGAACAGCTACAATTCCAAACAATATCACTGGTACCATGAATTATGCAAGTGATGACAGTATCCTACTGAATATTCATATAATTTACTTCATAGAATATATTAGCATTATCCTTTTTTTCTGAGTTAACCACAAAAATAAAGTACTTGCAGACTGAGGAGATGATTAAGGGGCTGATTCAATGGCCACTGAAATTGAACACACTTCCCCTTGAATTTGGTAACCTCTGAATGGAGGTCTAAATCTTTCTTTTTCCAAGGAATACTCTTCGTACTAACCTTCTTCATTTCAGTCTGCAAAAAGCTAAAACGAGCATTAAGAAAGATGTCCTTTTATTCACAAATTGACTTCTACATGCAATACTTAAGAAAACTGCCAGATAAATACATTAGTTCTGCTTAGCAAGCTAAACATCAAAAGCTGAAAGCTCATATTCCCATCTGTTCTGGGATCCCTGTTTGCATCCAGATGACTGTTGGTGCAATTCTGCATAAAGCCATGAATTTCAACACTTGCAAGGCAGCAACCTCTACAAAAGACTAAACAATTCTCTTCCAGGTAGACAAAAATTCAAGTATCTGCCAACATTGTAAGTGCCTTTATGAATCATTCCTGATAAAAATACAACCAAAAAAACCCCAACCAACCAACCCACCAAAAAAACCCAACTCAAACCAAACCAAACAAAGTCAAAACTGTGACAGCATTCAAAATACGGCAGATGTTATAAAGCCAGAATCTATAAATAAATAAATAAATAAACAATGAAAAAGAAGTGTTAAATTTGCCTGATATTTGAGATTGCAGACTGGTTTGGATGAGATTCAGTGTGGGATTCAGACTCTTAAATTTTAGATGCCTGTATGAAGGTGTCTTCAGCTGGGTGTCTAAGTTTCTACTGTAGTTAAGATAGATTCATTTGCATAGCAATGGGCATTCTGAGTTACCTGAGATAGGTCACAAGGATCTACAAAAGATCTGATGCTTTTGAAGAGCAGTAGAAAACAAGGCATGATACTCAAGTGTACCTTAAGAAGCCCTGGATACATCTGCTTATCCTACCTGTGGATCAGGACCGGTGTCAACAGAGCCTGGGTAGCTTTGAGCTGTGATAACATAGCCTCTTTGTGGCTGGTCCGCTGTTTTGCTCACCAGGGAACTGACTGTAGGCACCTACCTGCTTCTCATGATATGCAAGACAACTGTATGAAAGCATCAGGCCTGGACCCTACTAGTGACTGTAATAGGAAAATAGACAACTAATTAACATCTAATAACATGCAGGTGTCCGTATACCTACATTTAGAGGCATAATTCACTTGTGTAAATGCAAGCACATTTTTTCATCTGAGAAAGTTTAAGGTGTTTGAAATATTGGGATGGGGCTGGTAGCCATGAGAGAATTTTAATGGGAATTTTGCACTTCTTCAAAGTAAAAACTTGAGTACTATATGAGATCCCTCAAAGTCCAAGAAATAAGAGATCACTTCACTGAGGAATCTGAAACCTACTGATGTGCCTCAAACTAGATTTGTCTCAAATCACCACTAGCGTAACAGTTTAGTGCAGATAGCTACTGTTGGCTACTACACAAGTAACCAGTTAAACAATTATTTCCTGGTCGCTAACATCATTGTGCAAAACTGAGAATCTGAAATGTGTCACTTGCCTGCGATGCCACTACAGGCTGTTCAACTTAAGTCTTTAGCGCAGTATGTGATGCTAAAGCTATGTAGATGTTTTACAGTTCATTTGATCAATATATAACGGTCCCTTTGTTTCGGCAGGACTTAAAAGTTGGACTTTTCTAGCTCCTAATTACTATCTGTATCAACAATCAAAATATTCTTCTGGCTAAGTCCCTGATGCATTCAGTGCAGATAATCTGAGTGCATACACATAACATGCACTAATGGAGTCAGAATATTTCTAGATGATGGGTGACAGCTGCCTCTTCTGATGTAAAAGCATCCAGCTGAAGACATGCCCATTACACAGCAGTCAGAAGGCATGCCCCAGAAAAATAAGTAAAAGAGAACATTAAGCTGCTATCTGAGAATCTGAGGTTCAGTTCTCTCTCCTGGTTCCAGTTTCCCATGTGACTGTTCTTCCTGTTTGGAAGTGGAGCAATGCGATTTACTTCTTTTAAAAACTACTTTGAGACTTCAAGATAAAAAATGCAAGCCAGCGGCTTAGTGTTCTACTAAGCTGGGTGCTGCAAGGGTAGCTAAATTAAATATGTGCTTCAGTAACAGATACCAAGGCTTTTAATAGACTAAGTATGTCACTCAAATTATTTTCTAACTAGAAAATTTGGAATTTTCAGACCAAAGAACAATTCAAGGACATCTGGATACAGCCCGGGTAAAGGCAAGAAGTTAAAGCATGTCAGTGATGCTGCTCTGGGATGCTTGCTCAGAGGGAGTGAAAGGGCAGAGGGTCAAGTCGGCAGCAGATCCTACGTGCTCTACCAAACTGCTCGGCTTCACAGCGCTTCACAGCTTGCCTTATTCATGAGAATCACACCTCTCGGTGCACCCAGACCCTTCCTTCGAGGCGTTCGCCTCAGGCAGAATGCAGCTGTGAGCTCTCTGGTTCACTGGCACAGAGCTCTACTGGCTTCGTGGTCAGCATCATGGCTCCTCACATTTAAAGAGCTCGCCAAGCAAAACCCTGGTATGAACAAATATCTAGATATTTTTATTCTGTGCTTCCAATACTGTTACTTGTAGGCTTTTTGTTTGTTTCTTTCTTTCCGTAAATGACTCACAGACTTGTCTTTTAGGAAAGGGGAAGACCAAGCGCTGCTCCGCCACTCTTGCAACGTTTAACCTTATTTAACCCTCAAAACAGCAAGAGGAAGTACAAAGTATTTTCACGAGCTGTGAAAGAGCTCAGATCTGGTTTTGACGTCTGGAGGAAGTGCTGCCTTCTGCAAAGCTAAAAATGCAAAAAATGTTTGTGCAGTCCCGCTGGTCTCAAGCACTGACACACACGCAGTCCGGCTCCCCCCTTCCCCAAAAAATAAGAACCCACCATCTGGGAGGAGACGGGATGGGATCTCTGCGGATCTGGATCAGTACCGATAGCCCCGGGCGAGGGAGGCAGCACGGGCCAGAACCGCTCGTTTCCCTGCCCTTATCTCCAAGCAGACGCCACAGCTCCCTTTTCCCCCCTGCATGTGCGGAGTCGAACGACTCCCCGTCTCTCGTTCCTCTCGTTCCCCTCGTTCAGAGCCGCACAGCACCGCCCCCCTCTCTTTCCTCTCCTCTCCCCGCCCGTCAGTCCGCAGTCACACCGGAGACCCCTCTTCACGTTCCGGGCCCCGCAGGGTGCCTCATCCCCACCCCAGCCCGCGGCGGTGGGAGGCGGGTCCGAGGGAGCCGCGCCCGCCCAGAGCTGGGAGCCGCACGCAGCCACCGGGGGGCGGGTCTGGGAGCGTCGCGCTGGGCTGGGCTGGGCCGGGCCGGGCAGGGGCGCGTCGCCGGCTGTCTCTGAGGTGCGGGGGATGGACGAGGGTTCCTGCAGCAGCGAGCGGCGACGGGCGGTTCGGGTAAGCAGGAAGGACAGAGGAAAGGGACACATGGTGGGGCCGGCTGCTGCCGCCTGCCCGGGACTGCGCAGTGGCGAGCGGGCTGAGCCGTCTCTGCCGCTCGTTCCGCAGCGCCCCCCGCATCAGCTCCGCAGGCAGCGAGGCGGGGACGGAGCTCTGCGGACCTTGCGCCTTCTGCGTCCGGAGGGTTCCCCTCGCCCCCTGCCCTCTCCGCCGCTTTTGTGCCCGCTCCTTGTTCCAGGGTCACCGCGCCCCGGCCGGTGCCGCAGGCGACGCGACTGCTCCTGACCCCCACAGGGCGGCGGGAAGGGGGGGGGGTCCGGGGGACTCAGCCAACTGTTGCCCGGGAAAGCGCCGGCCCCAGACTGTTGCCAGCTCCTGTAGCATCGGTGCAACGGGCGCTGGGCGGGCTCGCTTTGCCTTGGCTGCCGGCTGCGTTTGGGGAAGGCATCAGTTGCGGAGCGAGCCTCAGAGGAGGTTCCCCGGTTGGCCTTTCCCCAGCCGGGAGGAGTTTCCCCCGGCACAGGCCCTCAGTCCATCCCCAGGGGTGGATGTCGCTGGGTCTTCGTTGGCGGCCGGTGAGTGCCGGAGCCGCCGCGGCTGCCAGGTTGCGTAGTGCCAGTGTGGGGACCTGTCCTTGCCTGCTCCCGGCCCAAAAGCCCGGCTGAACTCCGGCTCTAGCCGGGGGTAGCAGCCAAACCGCACGTCCTAGCGCCTTATTGGAGTAAGTATGCCTGGGCTGTATGGGAGGAGAAAGAGGGGGGGAGGGGTGTTAAGCTCACAACTTCGATGATGCCGAAAACTTTCTGTTTCAGCTGCTGGTCGTTGTTGGAGGCAGGGCGTTATAAATGCGGTGTTTCCAGAGGGATGTACATAGGCATGAGCTAAGAAACAAGATCTGTTATACAGCATTCATCTCATTTGAATCACTGTCCATGTAGAGATGTGTTACAGTGAACAGATACCATGCTTACGTCTATTCCTCCTATATTGCTTCCCCTAATTTAATTTCATGACCATTTAGCTTTAATTTTATTTATCTGGGTTTTGTTATGCTAAGGTCTTGGTAATACATGATGCCACTGTCGAGTGCTCCATAATTCACTGGCAGCAGAGGAAGGCTTTAACTTCACATGTTTTCAGTGGCTTTGCTAATAACTTGCGAAGGGCGGTGATGTGGGTTGGTTTCCAGCCTGTTCCTGGTAGTCTTCGATTGCTGTATAGCTCATCTTCTCGCTCTTTTTTTGTTAACCAGCTCCTAAAGGCGGTTTACATGTGCATGAGGAAAGGATGTGTTAAGGGAGACAGAGATGTTTTTGCATTGGTGCTTGTTTTCTCACCATTTGCAAGGTCAGGAAAAAATGAAAATGATTTAGTGAACTCTTAGGTAGGGAGATCTGGAATGAAATGCTGTTGTGACATGAGGTTGCTTTGTGGGCAAAGGATTTCACATGCTCAGCGCAGCTCTACAAAAATACTCCAACTCATATTACACAAGGAAGAACTAAGCTGGTACTTCCTTTTTTCTATTATGCTAACTTTCATAATGTTATAATACATAAGGAGGACTTATACATCAGCTACATACTTCTCTATGCTTTTAAGGAATAAACGTTGTAAGTTCTTGTGTTTGCTCTTTCTACTCTCCTGTAATTCTCCTTCCCCCCCCCCCAAGGCCCCAAACCCTACCACTCATGAATTTAACTTTCCTAGGGTAGGCTTTAGAAAGAAGTTGTAATGAAATTGCAAATTATGGAATAGCATGAAGGATTTGACTTATATTAATAAAAAGCATAAAGTAGGAACTAAGAATAAAATTCTTGAACTTTAGTTTCTGTCTGGTCTTTAGGGTTTCACTTAAATGTAAATTATGGCAAGTATAAGTGAGGCTCTCTGGGTTTCTTAATTACTATCCTGTATTTTACTGTATCCTGCTCTGTACTTTTTCACTACCCTCCTGTGCGTTTTTTGTAGTGACACAAAATAACCTTTAATTAATGTTTTTAGAGCAACTGTAAAAGAGTTTTGTGCAATCACTGGCATTCTTTAGCACTATAATGCATGCAGTAGCGCATGAACTTCATCATTCAGTTCACATTTTATACAAAACAGAAAAATATTATTCTATATCCACAACCCGTATGCAATCCAGACATCATTAGGTCTCCTATTAAATCTCTGGAGACAAACTGAGTATGTCGATGTGTCCTATAACATCAATGGACAGAATATGCATACTAGTAATACATGTTGATTTGAAGGAGCCAGAACCTCTTAGTGTTTCTTCTGTACTGAATTCAGTATGTATTTGGATCTGTTTCAGCATTATCAATCATTCTTTTGCAGTGCTTTCTACTCATGTTATCTAGGAATGCAAAACAGTTACATTAAATCAGAGAAAGCAGTTTGAGAGGCATGAATTAAAATCTTTAATATATGGGGCAGCTTGAGAGTTGCAAAAATGCGGTCATAAATTTGAATTTTGTAGTTTAAATTAAAATTGTAATAGAAGCTGCTATGCACTCGTGTGAAAGATGATGAGAGCAATGTGAATCATGTGCTATGTGCAGGTCCTAATTCTTGAGAAGTACTGAATTTACCATTCTTCTATTTTCACAGAATTCCAGTTCACACTTCCAGTTAAAATAAAAAATGTGTCTTATTTGCTGTCTTTATATACTGCTTGCTACTATTCTTAGTTTAAACTTGTAGTAGTAGTTACTTATACAAGAAAAAATACAGTAATAGGTCTAGGACAAGTGCGTTTTAGGACATATATGACCCAGTGCAGCACTGAAACATAGATTTTTATTTAGTATCGTGGATTTTAAATGTTAAGATATTATTTCATGGTTGATATCTCCATGTTGACATGAATATGAGTCAGTCTCACCTTAATTCTGGAATGGTTACTCCTGTCTGTGACAGTAATTTTGTAGTGGTAGTGGACAGGTTGACTTTTAATGACTGGCTTTGGATGACTGGCAGTGCAAAAGGTCAAGCTAAAGTGTAAGTCGAATGCTTATTTTTGAGTAAATCTGTGTGAGGAGGGTGTGAAGCTTGTAAAATGCGAAAAGGTAATTTTGAAGGTTCCAGTAGCAGTGCAGCTCATGGTGTCGTGCAGCTCATGCCTGTTGCAAGTGCTGTCTGATTCGGTTAAAATCTTAATAAACGTGTTTTGTGAACATATACCCCTCAGACCACTTGAAGAGCACTGGTCCAATGTGGGAGGTGTCACATAGAGCATACTGGGAACTTGATTTTGGTCCCCTGTGGTGAGCTCTGGGTTGCTGAGTCATCTCTGGGCACTGGAGTTTGCACAATATAGTAGCACTGTGGAGGTGGTTTGGTGTTTTTAAGTGAATGTGTAGACTTCCTTACATTTTAGGTAAGTGCCATTCTGTACTCTCCTATCTCTCTCTGATACACACAGGTTTAACTTAAATTTTAAGTAGTTGTTAGAGTGGTTTTTTTTATATATAACTTATGGGATTTGGCAGGGAGAGGAATCCTCCCTGAATTCATAAATTATTTAGGTGGCCTATTTTACAATTAGATGCCACAAAGCTAAAGTGGATGTTCTTAAAACTCATGTCTGGAAGCACACTGTTGTTTGTATTCTTTACTATGAAGAAAATCAGATACACAGAGCTTCATTTCTGAATCCATCCAGAGCTGTTACCACTGTGACTTCTGGAGAGTGGCATCACTCTCCCGTATAACTGCCTTTGGCATCATGAGATGGGAGTGTTCTTGGGATGTAAAAAGCTTGTTTTGCTAAGAAAATAAGTAAGTGCAAGCTATTTCCTCAAGCAAGAGGAAAGAGCATTTGCAGTGACTGTTCTTATAGTCCATGGCACATTAGTTACGTCCTTTACTCATGAAGTTCTGTCCCCTTTTTTAGCTTGAAGTAACTTGGGCTCACATTCCCCTCTCCCCAGGAGACTGCAATAAGCGGTGTGGCATAAGCTGTCCTTTATTTCACCTGCAACTGTGCTACTCTGAAAAAAAATTATTAATTATGCCAGAGGGAAAGTGACTTCTGCTCTGTGATGAAGGCTTTTAGGTGTGGGAAATCTGGTTTCTGTGGATGTTTCATTCTTTCATCCAGCAAATATTTTTCCATTTCATAGCTCAGCAGGAATAGTCCAGGACAGACTACTGTCTGTGGGTTAGGGCACTGCCCTGACACAGATGTGGTTGTGAGCCAGCCTCGCAACCTGGAAAGAGCCTACCACCCACTTTTACTTCCTCTGTGGTTACTTTCCTGATGTTTTAAAATTGCTTGATGGTGTTTGGGGGCATGCTCCTGCCTTGCCATCCGAAACTTTAAAATTGCATGACTCCTTTCCTCATCAGCTTGTGAAAGGGATGACTTTGTATCTTGCTCCTGGGGAGGCCTGAGGGCTTTTCAATCCTTTTTAATAACATAGGTAACTATTGAGCTTCCAGGATAGGTGATGTTTGAGCTACAGCTTTCACAACTTTGTTTACTATTAGCTTAGAAGGCTTCCTGCTTACCATCCCAGCTGTCTTAATTTCCATTATATATGCAAGTTTATTGTAGCCATGCTCAAAATTCTCCTATGAGTCCATTTTATACTTCTAGCCTCATATAGACTAATAAATCTAGGCCAGAATTTGGCACGACTGAGGTTCCATTCTGGAGAAAGTTTTTATTTGGGGGCTAGAATACAGTTTGAGCCTCGTTTGATTCAGTTGCCCATCATCAGCATCTCATCCTTGCTGATACTTTGACAACTGAACTGAGCACAGTAGTGTCCTACAACTATTGTTGTCTAGACTGAATGTGGTTAGACTGAGAAGCGGGAGGAAGGGATTGTTCTCTTGTTTTTCAAAGACATTTCAAAGAAAGCCTGCTTTCTGTTTTCGTTTCATTATTGTGAGTGTATTTGGTACCTAGCCTGATCATTATAATTTTCATTTTGCAGCTGCCCCAGATTAAGTCTGGAAGGTGAGGTTGAGTTAATGGCTTTCTGGGAAGGTGGGGAGAAAGTTTGTCTTCTGGTTTCTCTCATGCATATTAATAGTGGTGTGGAGCTATGGGGCAAAAAATTATTACTCATGGTTGTTACAGAAGTGCTGAGTGATGGTGCCACTTATGGAGCTGAATTGATTTCGGAGGAGGAAGATTCTCCCTGGTAACTGATCCATATAATCCTATCTCCAGTAAATTGATTCCAGAATTGTATTTAAATAACCTTCATGAGAGACGTGCAGTGGTATTTATTTGGTGCAGATGATTTGCTGGTCCTAATTTTTTTCCAGAGGGGGCTTGTTTAATGCTGTGGAAATTGGATGTGAGAAGCAATGGTGAGGGAAAAATTTCTAATAACATTACTCAATATTACTGAGGAGTTGCTGCAAATGTTGCTCAGACCTGTTTAGATTTTAGAAGGCTACATTGTTAAATTTGTTATGTTTTATTTTATTTCTGGGAAGGGTCTAATTTTGTCTCGGTTATACTTTCTTCCACCCACATATATACCGTCTGACGCTTTGTACTGTAGTGCTTTGTAATTGCACAGTGTTTTGCTTCAAGGATCATCTGTAGACTTTTTGGTGATTCCTTCAGATAAAAGATTTCATGACACACGTTTACATCTTTAGAAGCTTGTGGAAATAAGTCTGTAATCATCTCCCTAATAACTGATGGTCGCAGAGGAAATGGGAGATGATATCCTGTAACTGTTTTCCTATGTTTTTATTATTAAGGCATAAATGCCCTATAGGACTGGAACACTTCCCTCACCCTCTCACAAGGCTGTGCTGCAGCAGAGCTCTGTAATACGTTACTGCAGGGACGGGTTGCTGTTCCAAATGAGATCACGATGGGGATGCTGGAAAATGAGGCTCTCTCAAAATGTGTTTCATGCTCTGAATACTTGAGAGATTTTGTTAAGAGTGCAGTACTTAAGTCTACAGGCTTTATGCGTTTAATTAGAGAAGGTGTTATAAAATCCACTTATTATTTAATATCAACATCTCTTTGTATTCTCCTCTTGAAAACAAAATATTTCATGATCTTGCAGTATTCTGGGAGATTTGTATCTCTGCAACTAAATCATCTTACTACTTTTATTTTCCTAAAAGACAGGAAGAGAGCACATATATTGGAGGCCTTAGAAGCATAGATAATCTGCTTGTCCATTTTTATCCTGTGAGACAAAAAATGATTGGGGTCTGACTACTTACGCCTTTGTTTTACCGAGGTTTTGATTCATTATGGCACAGACAGTATCATGTTGTCCTTTACTGAACTAAAAGTAAATCAGCCAAAAAAAAAAATCCCCTTTTGTTCTGCTGCTGAGGAACACTGTGGGCTGCCAAATCCTGGCAGTCTGAGTCACCACAATCGTAATAAAGTGTTTGTACTTTGCGGTTGCTGTTACTCAGTGTCTTCTAATTTATTCATAAGGCAAAGGGACACCTACAGGTTAAAATACTACTTTTTAAAGAAGTATTCCATGTTTATGCTGAAATAAAATTTGTCAAAAGAGAATTAAATACACATTGTTAAAATGTCAAAACTTCCAAGGAGCAAATGGCAATTCTTAACAATAAGAAATATTTATAGATATTTAACAAATTTTATTTTCTGTGTAAGAGCAGCATTAGAGTTCAAAAAAATTGAGATTATTTTAAACTCCTTACTGAACTCTGCTGTTTCGGCTATCTGATCTGACCTGATAATGATCTGAGAACCAGGGAGACTGTTTCCTTCCTTAAAAAAAAAAAAAAAAAAAAAAAAAAAAAAAAA
>NDXB01013874.1:9850-23750 GCA_002631895.1 Agapornis roseicollis
CCCCCCCCCCCCCCGAAATGAAAACAATTTTCACAAATGCAATTTGGAAAAATATCTGATTTCAGGTCAGCTGGACTGCTCTGTTTCTCTTCTAACCTCCTTTTTAGAAAAGAATAACTTAAAAAGAATTTTTAAACACATTCTGGAGGGAAAAAAAAAAGCTTTGAAAATGTCAAAGCATCTGTTGTTAGATATTATTAATAGAATTTTGTTTCAGCTTGACATTAATGGAATTCACTCGAAACTGAAACTTTTCTTTCCAGATTGTTTTGATTTTCACAGAAGCATTCATATTCTTTGAGAAAACATTTTCTTCTCAACACAAACTTACAATTTGGAGTAAATGGACAAGAGCGTCAAAAGATTTAAAATTAATTGGAAAAAAAAAAAAAGAAAAGAAAAAAGGAGCCTGGCATGTATTCTTTTGTAAAATTTCATAATGTGGGGAATAACAATTTAAATTTTAGAAACTTGAGGTTGACAGTGCTGAGGAATATGAGAACAGCAGCGTTGTATTTACCATGTTCCTTTAGTGAACAAACACTGAAGACCTGATTCATCAGAGCATTTGAAAAAAAAAATTAAGTACGTGCCCCTGTGATAGCATAAGATTGTGGTTAAGCAATCCCTATATCCTTGATTGCTTTGATGCATCAGAGCTGCTGGCAAGGTTGGTGGTTGAGCTGGTGGCCAATGAAGAGTCCTATTTAAAGCTTCCCTACAAAATATTACTTGCAAAAGACATTAATGGTCTGTTACATAGTGTCAGGTTTGCTGTTTATAAAGGGCCAGGACAGAATGAAGTGCTTTGGCTTAATTGTGTGTGTACCAGCGATCAGGTCACAAATCTGAGAAGTCTTCACAAATGGTATCTGGTGTTAGCTGTGGAAGAAGACCATAATTTTCATGAAATTTTATTTTTAATTCATTTATTTTTCATTTTCAAATGTGAAAACATTTTCAATTGACATGTATTTGATTTTTAAAAGTGTACATGATAGTTTTATTTTCTATAAAGAGGCTCAGCAGCTGTAGCTACTGGTGGGTTTTGAGTATTTTTTTAAATGCTATCAGTTCTGTTTCTGTGTAAAAATCAACAAGAAGATGAAAAACATATACTTGTTCAGTTTATCTGTGCTTTTGTGAAAGGTTTCTTTTTGGTTGATGTCTTCACATCAAAAATATATATACTTTGCCTTGTTTGCTTCTAAGTTACAGCTATTCAGACCATTTGGTCCACTGCAGTGCTTTTCCCACACCCTCTCAGTTATCCTGGCTCCCCAGTGTCCTTCCCTGCCCATCCCTCACCCTACTGCATGGGTACCCCAGCTCTTCACCCTCAGAAAATCCTCTGTATCTATGGATGTTTTTATAGCTGGAAGTTTACTGTATTACTGAACAGTTATAGGAAATTAAAAAGAATTGGAATTTCCAGATTTGAAGAGGCAAAGGAGCATTCATCACTGCTGATAATAAGCATTATAACAGTAATGATCTGCAGATACGGAATTAGCCTTAAATTAAATGCAGTCCATTCCTTTATAAATCTAGAGTGTAAAAGTTCTTGCAGTGAAGAACATTTTAAATAAGTAAACTTGCACATGTATCTAAAATGTGATTAATTTTGTTTATGGAAATTTCTGAGGTAGGTAATAGTAGTGGTATCCACAAGAGCTGACCATGACTATTGTCCTAAGCAATCCCAAAGCAACCATCTCCACCAGTGAGGCACTTGTTGTGAAAGCACAGAGGCAGAGGGCAACAAACCCACTTTGTCAGTAGCAGGCATGTGGCCTCATACGTCCTTCTCTGGGTGCAGAGCATTCTGGCTATGCCCATGAGGGCATCCCATCCTTTACTTCAGTGACAGGATGAAGACTCCCAGAGTGGGACAGGCAATGGTGTTGCTGTTGAGGCTTATTGCCTGCAGGCTGTAAGACTAGCATTTTGTGAAAAGCCTACACAAGGCCAGCAGGCACCTGCCTGGGAGCCCTGGGCTTTGACAGGTGGAAGTCAGGGGGATCCACTCCCCAACCTCTACAAATTAAGCCCAGCCTTGATTAGCCAAACTTGCTTTAGTTAGGGATCATTTGCATTTCCCCAGGTTGCACAAGGCTATTTTCTTGCTTACTTGGATGTCCACCCTGAGGAACAGAAAGCTGGCTAGTCCTTGTGGCTAGAGGTATCTAAAACCACAGCAATGTGAGTGTTCCTCATGCATCTTCCATCATGCTCATGCTCCAGGATGTTAACTCCAGGCAGTTAACAATTCTGATTGCAACTTGACTATACACTAAAGGAGGATTTTGTGGGTTTTTTTCGCCTTCCTTGTGGTTAGAGGAAGAGAGAAGGGGGAGTTGGTTCACTAAATGGATGTCTTGCTCCTGGTGTCAGGCTAGCCGCTGCGCAACCCCCTTATCTGCAGTATGGTGTCCCCAGCTGTGAGGCTGAGGTGCCAGGAGTAATTAGAAGTGTGGCTATCACATGCTACTTTGTTCACAATGAGAAGTACTTCTTTTTCCTTGTGAACTTTTCACATTACTGGGCTGAACAGAACGGGTGGAGATTTCTTCTTAAGCTATTTCTATTGTTATATAACTTTGATAGCGACATTAAGTGAGTCTTTATTGGCTCAGCCAAGCCTTCTGGAGTGTGTTGGGTGTTAAATGGGGTTCTCTGCTCAGTGACCTCCAACAACTGACGTCTCCTGATCTAAGCGCTTCCTGTTGTTTTACTGGTGACGGTTAGTTTTCTATTAAGCTCATTTGAGTCCTGCACATTTTTACCCTCTGCCCTTTAAAGGGAGGGACTAATGTTAGTTTTGGCTTCTGAATGAAAACTTTGCAGTTCAGGCTTCAAACAGAGCAACTGCAAAAAGAAAGAAAGAAAATTTAAATTATAAATCATCTTTAGCATCATGGCTTGAATGTTAGCAGCTGACTTCTCTGTGGCTATTATCTGTTGGAAATCATTTTAGTGTGACGTGTTCCCAGTATCAAGCATCCTAAAGGCTTGCTAGTCATCCAAAAGCCATGAGTTGTGCTTTAAAAAACTGTGGGATTAAAAAAACTAGTAATAATGCATATTTGGTATTTCCTTCTGCCTTTCAGTGTTTAAACCTTCATTGGTGCACAGAGGTCACCTTTTCAGACTTTCCTCTTTAGCCCTCAGGGCTAGAAACTCAAAAATGAAAGCTGAGATTGTGAAAGAATTAAAGTCTTCTAGAATCTTCTGGGGGTGGAGAGGGCAGGGGAGCAAGGAGAAGTCAAACCTGTGACAAAATCCCAAGAGCTAGCAGTACAATTAGTAAGTGAGAGGCAAGGGGTGCTTTTCTTTCCCTGCTGGTGACTAAGGCTAAATAGCCTAAATCACAGTGCTGATTTAAATGACATAGATTCTACTTCAACACAAAAAAAGTAAAGGGCTTCATCGCTACACACTTTTGTGGCAAGCTGGTTCAGAGCCCATGGTATATACTTGGAGGTAAAAAGCAAAGAGAGGTTAGAGTTTCAATCATAACTCTGATTTTATGCATTCAATGGATTATGTTTGATGCACACATGTACATTCCTACATGCATCATCGGAACTATTCGTTTTAAAAGGATGCATTGTCCTCAGGCTTCCAGGCTGCAGGTTGGCCTCTCCAAAGGCAGAGCTAGTTACCCACCAAACCGTTCCTCTTCTGCTGCTCCCAAAATTTTAGACCAGCACAGTTGCTAACAAAATAGATCACATAAATGACAGCAAATTGCAGGCCATTCAACACATATTAAACTAGTTTGGACAAAATAGATAGCTTTCAGCTCTGGGGTAGTAAGTGCTGTTTACAGTACATGTATGTGAAATGCCGTGTTGAGCTAGAACTGAAAACTCAAGAACTGGTTTTGTTTTAGTTTTCCTAGTTAAGCGCAAATTAAGTTATGCAGCTTAATGCTGTTCAAACAGAGCTTCATGTCCATAAAATTAACAGATTAAAGAGTTCCTGAAAGTACTGGCCAAAATACAAGAATTAAAAATATTTTAAGAAAACAACTTTGAACCAATCCACAAGGGAAAATCCTCACTGTCATATTTATTTGCAGATACATGAGACATTTGAAATCAGGACATATTATTTTCCCCTAGCATTATGTATTTAATTTGGAAGTCCTGCATTTCAGACCTTCCACTGAATCAAAAACCAAAACAAAGAGCCTTCAAAAGCCATTGTTGCTCCATTCAAGTCTAAACTCTGCCTTTGTTCCTATAAGCTAATGAGTTTAGACTGTCCTGCAGGGAGAATTGACACCAGCCACAAGTAAATGAAAGCAGGCCAAATGTTGGTAAGATCAGAGCAGTAAAGTAATTATGGGTTCATTAAATGTTTATCTTCTTTACAGGTGGGAAGGGAAGAATGAAAATGAAGTAGGACGATGCAAAGAGACTGGCAAGATTCATGTGACAGTCAATCACAAGTACTACAGGCCAACTGAAGTGGTAAGAAAATGCCTCTCTCAGCTTTGCAAATGAATAATCCAATCACTCAGCCAATAAATTGCTGCATTTGGCCAGCAGTCTGTGAAAACGGCTTAATTGCGCTCCTGCTGCCAGCTTTTAAAGCTCTAAATTAGCCTGCTTGTTGGCCCCCTCACAGCCAGCTCCCTGGGAACAAGCAAGCAAGCAACCAAGCAGGCAGGCAGGCAGGCAGCACTGCCCAGGCAGAGCTGGTTTGCCTTGTCACAGAGATACGACTCTGCTCCAGTCACCCTCTCTGAATGGGAGAAGGGATTCTTAGGGGGATGAAACATCATCTTCTGGGAAACGAAGTGTAAAACAACTTCTTGTTCTTTCTGGTCTCGAATGGCTATGTGGTCATCTCTCCTCCAGCTGCAAAAAGGGAAAGCAGAGGAAGATGGATACTAATAGGCTTGGTTTTTAAAGTGTCTGTGTCTTCATGACAGTATTTCAACTGGATATCATGAGTATGCGCTGTTCAGCTTAGGTCTTTGTAGCTGTGGTTACCCATGTGAGAAATGCATATGTGCTTTGTTTTCTTGGGTGTTTTTCTGGCAGGACCAAGCCACTAACCCCTGTGCTCAAATGTCAATAAGCATGCTGGGAGAGGGAAAAACAAAACCTAAAGAACCACCAAAAAAACCCAAAACAAACAAACAAAAAAAAACCAATAAACCCCACAAAACAAAAAAATAAAACATACCCTAGTATTTCCAAGTCAGGCAGCTTGGTAGCAGTGCACAGAGATGATGCAGGACACAGGCCTGGTTTCTGGACACAGGGAACAATAGCCCCACTTGTACATTGTGGGAGTGGGTGTGCCCACGAAAGGATGTTCTCATCTCCTGGGGTGGGGGATACCAGTCCCACTGGCTGCTGACATAGCATTGGCTGTCAGTTCGTCTATTCAGAAGTGCTGGCTTCAGCTGCCTAATTCAAGCAAGGTGTGACAAGAGCACGTTTGTCTTGACACATATTGCAGGGTGAGAGTGGGGAGTTGCATGTGTGGAAGTGGATATGGGTTCTAAAGTGGAAATTCAAGGGGGGGAATAGACTTTCATGTTATGCATAAAAGGGCTGTGCCCTGTATCAGAATCAAACACTAGGAAGTCATTAAGAGCTGTCCATCATTCTGGCTTTGGTGAGGTGTCAGGATGATAAGGACACAGAGACAAAAGGACTTGCCAAACAGGAAAAGGACACTTGACCCAACAAGTCTGTGCTTTGTGAGACCCACTTTCCTGCTTTGTCATACCTCTTACTAACAAGTACATATTCACTCCTCAAAAATCATGGGTAGTGCATACCTATTCTGAAACCCTCACTGTAGTTGCACCTTATTCATGTGCTCAGACATTTTCATCTGAAATAGTGAATCTAGTGTTTATCTGAAATGATCTGGTCTGTCATAGGCCACCTTCCCTTGGTCTCCATCTCAGTCTTCCATTGCCTCTACCTTGCTTTGTGCTTAACACAGTCCCTACTTGGATCCTTTGGAACCCAAGAAGGCCAGGAAGCTGCTGAAGGTAGAAGCACAAAATGGGGTTAGAAGTACCTTTGGCTGAAGAAACATGCAAATGAACTGTGAGCAAATTCCTCTGTGAAAAGATGTGGCATCTACTTGCTTCAATAAAAGTTTCCTTTTTAAAGTATCTCAGAATGGGTAACCAGAATCACATTATTATTTTTTTTTATTATTCAGTTTTTAATTCCTTCTCCTCATTCCTTTCCTTCTTCAATTCCAAAGGCAGGAAAACTTCAGTGTGTTTCAGTCAGGGAATAACATCTCTGCAATTCCAAAATACCAGATCAAAATCCAATCCATTGCAAGAAAGCGAGGAAAAGCAATGACAGAACTGAAACAGACTCACAGCATGTGTCTCCTCCCACCACCCTCACCAAGACTACTGAAGGCAGGAAAACCTCAGGCTGACATTTTGGAAGGAGGCTTAGCCAGATCAGTTAGCACAAATTCTGCTGTTGAATCTCAGCTAACACAGAAAATCTGATGTTCAGATACACATCTTCTTTGGAAACGTTTCTGTCTGTCTGTCTGTCTCTAAAATTAAACATGGTATTCTGAAAAGTGAAAATAAATATCATCTAATCTTGTGTACAGTCAGTTCTGACAGTGCCAATGCATTTATTTGAAAACACATTTGTTTTCTTCAGTTAGTGATCCCTAGGGTCAAGGCCTCCCATTGAAAAGCTTAGCTGTACTGAAGAAGAAACCTTGAAATGTGAGACTGTCTTCTGGGCTAACTAAGTAGACCCTTTGCATGCCTTGACTCTAAATCTCTTCACTCTACTTTTGACTGCCTTGGGGCCCCCTGATAGTTACTGGTCTTGGGAACCGTTCCTGCTAATGCTTCTAATGCATGACTCGCTCCTTCCCTCCTTGTATCTTGCCAAGTGCAAGCCAATCAGTACTATTTCTTTCAGCTTCTATTAAATTCCTATCAATATCTTTTCTGACCCTTTTTTAATTGTATTTGGAGACTCTAGCCTGCTGCAAGGACTGGGGAGAAATCATTACTTCTGTCTTCCTTAAAATCAGCAGTTTCTCAACAGAAGCTTCATGACAAGTTTGCTAAAAAGCAAACTGCTGAACTTGATACAGTGTGAAAGATGCTTTCATACATTGTGCAGGCTTTTTCAGCACATGGCTAGTAAAATCATACTTTATACTCATTTGCTGCCCTCAGTATAGAAAGATAAGATTCTACTACAGTTCAATCACCTGTAAAATGTAGATACTTCAGAAATCATCTCACTACTCTTTCCTATTTTTGTTGCAATCAGAACATTCATATTGTAGGTAGGCCTCTTATTTATACTTGGATTTAAATAATCTATTTGGTATTCACAATAAATTATATGAGAATTAATTTTAAATTTCTTTTAAAAGTTAAAGCTGAAATTCAATGAGACACCTCAATCAGTTGGAAACAAGCAGCCCTGAAGCACAGGATGTCAGAAATACCAGGTCTCTCAACCCCTGAAGTTGGGTAATTTTTGGAGAGTTAGGGCTCGTCTTTAATTTTCTTATCTTTCAACAAGATAATTACTATTCATTTGTATGCAGAAATTTCCCTCTCAGAATTGCACAATCGCTTCTAATCAAATTTTGCCCGTTGAGGTGTTTGAGTAAAATTACCTCTATTATTTTTGGTAATAATATGTAAATATTAAGCTAACAGTTCTACAGGAACTTGCTTCATTTCATTGCCCTTTCCTGCAACAAAGATGATTAACTCCAGGACTCACTGGTCTGTCCTATCACCAAAGAATTTAAGATGTATATAACTTTCAGTTAGGAGTTTATGTTACTTTTTAAAAGGAACAAAAAAAATCTTTCAACCATACCTAAATACTGTTTTTCCTCTGAATCTAATGCTCTGCATGTGTTGCAGAGAATTCTTCCCCTTGCTTCCCACCTGTTTCTGTAGTTGTCATACAGCTTGCCTAGGATAAGAATTGCAGGTTGTATTAGAATCATAGAATCATAGAATAGTTAGGGTTGGAAAGGACCTTAAGATCATCTAGTTCCAACCCCCGTGCCATAAGCAGGGACACCCCACACTAAACCATGCCATGCAAGGCTTCATCCAACCTGGCCTTGAACACTGCCAGGGATGGAGCAACATCTGCTGTGGGCTGGTGTGGTTGTAACTCTGAGGATGTACATACATCAATGCAAATTTCCTTCCTTTAAGCAAGCCCTGGAAACTCCGTCAGAATGTGATGCTAATATTTAAGTCTTCATCTGGCCTCTTATTATTCTTCACAGAAAAAAGGGCATGCTGACTTCTTCTTCCTTTTGTTATATGTCTTAAGCAATTAAACATTTTTCTCCCAGGTCTTTCTAGCACTGATATAAATTAAACTCTATGTAATGGTTAGGAGGAAAAATTTATGACAGTGTAAAAAAATTACTCATTCCTCCTGGAATTAGTTCCTTAAAAGTGCTCTTTCTAACTCCTGAGAAGTTCTGTATCCTTCCCAAATAGGTTGTTTGCTTTTCAAATTATTGTTTATTGTATTTAAAGTATCTACAGATATTTGTATCTACAGATAATTGTATCAAAATTATCTACATAGATGGATAGATAGTGATGTCATTTCCCAAATTTTCTATGTGACACCTACACTAAACTTTACATCTTTATTTCTAGAATCATAGAGTAGTTAGGGTTGGAAAGGACCTTAAGATCATCTAGCTCCAACCTCCCTGCCCTGGGCAGGGACACCTCACACTAAATCACAACTACGCTGGGCAACCCATTCCAGTGCCTCACCACCCTTACAGTAAAGAACTTCCTCCTTATATCCTCACATCCTGCACTTAACTGAATTTGCCTCAGTTGCCCGTTTTCTCCTTGGAATTAAGAAGGATGGCTTTAAATTTCAGTTTCTTCAGATGTTTTTTTTAAAAACTCAACTCTATATTTCCCGTGTTTCATAGGATTCCAACTAAAATTCCCTGGGGCATATCACATTCTCCCGAAGTCAGCTTTCTTAAAGTCAAAAACATTTCTGAATTCCTCTAAGTGTTCCTGGCCTAAATAGCATTTAGAGTCTACCAAAACCATGGTGACAAAACCCTCAATGCCATACACTTCCACTTTAGTTTTCATGCAAGCTTCATTTCCTACTTTTAAGTTCAGAGCCACCTGTGACTGTAAGCTGTTCTGATGCCTGCATGAGGAAACATGTGCTTCCCTTCCTCAAGAATCTTTTTGCTCATCAATGTCAACCTGTGGCCTGTATTAATACTCCTGAAAATTAAATGGGAGCATTTGAGGAAGAGTCTTCGGATGCCTTTCCTGTCTACTTTCCTCACTAGCAGTCAGCTGAAGAAGTTGTCATAATTCTAACAATCTTATCTGGGTTTTTTGTTTTGTTTTGTTTTTCCTGCTTGGTCTGAAAATATATGTCAACATTTTAAAACTACTGCCTTGGTAAATGATTACCTCTGTTGTCCTTAATTCTCCTCCAAGCTGACTTTGCTGCTGTGTCAGCCAAAATGTTTGTATCTTTCCCTACTTTAAACTCAACCTTCTCTCTGCATTGCTTTGCCACCCTATTCCTTTTATTTGTCCCTCCTGCTAATAAAATCTGCTGTAGATTTTGTTTGTTTTAGTAAAGGCCTTACATATCAGGCATTTCAGAGGTATCTCTGAAAACATACATGGCAAATTCAGCCAAGTAAAATAATGATTAGTATTAACTTGTCTTTGTGTAGCATTGACAAAGCACTGAGCACTTAACATACTTTAAATGTTTCTCAACAAGCATGTGAAAAATGTTTGCTTTTTAAAAAGAAACAGTATTACTCTGTTTCTGCTTCTGAAACACATATGGCAGAGCAGAACAGACAGAATATGCTGTTTGAGTGAGATCATAAGGAGTGCAAAGTTAGGAGAGAAGCCTGATGGCATTGTGTTCTGCTGCCATTCCTAGTGGACACAACCATCCCTCCACAGGTAGCTTTCTACTTTTTTTATCTCACTGTCATTTTGTTCCACTTAGTTACTCCTTAGAAGTTAGGATGATCATTTTTGCTATTAGGTTTTTCCCTCTCAATATGTCACTGAACATGAGAAGCTTCAGCAGGCTTATGTCCAGTCTTGCTCGCTGTCTTGTTTAATCCTCTTAACGGACTCTTAGCAGGAGGCCTAGCTTACCTCCTTTCTTGTGGAAGCAGATACCTAATATGTGCCCCTCCAACACTCCCACACAGATTTCTGACTTTTTGCTTCATAGCTAGCTCATTCCATCAGTATTAGACAGCCTCAGCCAGTAAAGGAATCCCTCTGGACACCACTGTTTGCAGTCCTCATATACTGTGCCTTACTCAGTTGCTTCTCTTTGCGTCATCCTGCTCCTCCTCTGCTGTGCCTCCAACAAAATGTTTCTCTGGCAGCTTCTACAGCTGGCTCTGTTCCCCTTCCTCCTTCGCCACCTCTTTTGCTGCTGTCATTCCTGAGGTTTTGAAACCAGCCATGTGTCATCTGTGACCTTCACATCTTCATTGATCTTTCTGAGAACAGCAGCCTGTTTCTCTGAGTCTGCTTTCTAATCCCCTAATACCACAACTATCTGACAAGACTAGCCAGAGGAAGAGGGTGTCCTCACCTCCTGGGGTCTGAGTTGGAGTGTTTTTGCACCCTGGGTGTTGCACCATATGTTCATTTACAAGATCAGTAGTTTTTCTGCAGAAATGTTGGGATTAGCTGAAGAAATCTCTTACTGACTTTGGGCAATGCAATTTTCCACTCTGGGTGGGTAAAGAGATTGCAACCCTCTTGAAAAGCTAAGGTGTAAAGATAAAGCTGTCATCCAGGCAGAAAGGTTGGTGGATTTAATTCATTGCTCATTTTTTCTAAATGCTGTTGACACATAGCAATTAGTGGCAATCTTGGATGTGACAGATCCGAAAACAGATTTTTAAATTAAACTTAGGTGACTGGAGGATTAAGGCTGAGGCAGAGGTGAATGAGAATAGAAGGCTGTTTACCTCCTTAATTAGGCCCTGATTCAGAGAAGCATCCAAGCAAGTGCTTCACTTCAAGGGCATGAATAGTTAATCGGGACAGTTTCCATACTCGGAGCTAAGAGTGTGCTTACGTGCATTGCTGCATCTTAATATGAAGTAAAGCAATTCATCTGTGATGGGAACTGAGATGGTCAGACATTTGTGCCAGCTGATTATTCTTGTTTGCCTACCCCGTCATACGTGAGCACAGTATTCAGGAGCAGAGATGCTGAAATAGCTCAAGACATTTTCTTTAACCAGGTTCTTTTAGGGAGGCTCTGCAGGCAAGGGATTCAACCAAGTTCATGCATTTTGTAGTTTTAATCAACTGCTCCTGCAGTGATGCTTCCTGCCCTTAATTCTTTGTTGCCTTCCTGGCAGTGGGGGGTCTTGCTGCCCCCTCTTCACTTATTCATGTTTATTCATCCACAGAAAGTCTCTCTTCATCTCACCTCTTATCCCCTTGCCTCCCCCTTCTCTTGGCCAGCCATTTGGCCTCCTCCTTGTTATCTCTTTCTGTTGTCACAACTTCATCTGGGCCATCGCTTGTTTTCTTATCACTGCCCGTCCTATGCCTGTCCCATACAAACACTCCCTGTGCTCCAGCAGATGTGGTAGGAAATGCAAAGCCTCTGAAAAGAAGTCATGGGTGTGGAATAAAGCCTGAAGCAGGCAAAAGCCATGACAGAAGTCCAGGCTGAAGCAGCATCAAAGGCACATTTGTCACTACTGCCAAGTTTTCCCTCATGCAAGTGGTCTCCACCACCTACAGCCTATTTCCCTTTCCTGCACAAGATCAGACATTCAAAAGAGCTGATCTGTGGTTCAGACCACATTTTGGAGTGCCCAATGACACTGGAATTGTGACAGAGTGGCTCAGCACAAAACTGTTCCCACTGGGGATTTCTGAAGACCTTGGAGTCAGAGGTGGTTGAGGTCACTTGCAGACCTGATTGCTGGTTCACATTCAAAAGTGGGAGCATGTCTGAAGATCCGTCTCCCTTTCAGGAGCTGTTTATTTTATTTTACAATGGGATTTTAAAAGTCAAGGAATATGTTAACAATATTGTTCACATTTTGACTGTTTCCCACCTCATTGTAACCTTTTCTTTTGAGTGTGCTGTGCCAACTCAACTCTTGCAATGGTTTTAGAATGGCAGCACAGAACCTTAAATGACATGATTTATATGAAAATAAAAATGGCTTTTGAATACAGAGGATATGAGACAGAGGTGAGGTTTCCTTCAACAAATCTGGCATTAAGGGCTAGACTCCTGTCTAATTTCTCCAGCCTTCACAAGAGCTTGCCTGCCTTCAGCTGTTTGTGTTTTATTTTATGGGTGAGTGGGTGCACAAAGGAAGATGACAGCCACAGTGTGTTCATGTGCTGCTGAGTTTGGATCAACAGATGCCTTGACATTAGCCTTTTCAGCATGAGGTCTTCCAGTCACTGGTATGCAGGGGCATAACCATCTTGAGCCTGAGTGTGCCATGACACCTAGTATTTTTTCCTGCTTGAAAACTGGTACTTCAAGCCACTGATTCTCAAAATCCTGTGCCACCTCCTACAAAGTATTTATCAGTGTTACTTTGGTGCTGCTGAAGATATTATCAGAGTGAATGAGTTTGTCCCCCTGAAAGATGCCCCAGGGCAGTGTGAAAGGACCATATGAACTAGGCTAGGAGAAATGCACAGGCTCTGGGGAAGCAGATGGGTTTGGGGGTTTGTCTCCAAAAGCTTACATTTCATGTTTTTCAAGTGTTTCACAGTCCAAAATTGACAGTAGGTTTCTTTTGCTTTCTTTTTTTAGTTCTTTAGTTATTTGAAATTTATTCTCCTAGAAAATATGAAATGTTTTAACTTTACCTAAGAACAAAAATGTCCAAAAATATTCTACCCAAAAAAAGGGGGAAAAATGAAAAAAAAAATGAAAAAAAGATGGCTTTTAAATTTTTTTTCAGGGGTAGTCAGGCTTTCTCTTAGATTGACCTTAGAGGTCTTCTGCCTCCCCCATAAAATCTACAAGAGGCTTTTTTCAGACTCACATCTCTGTCCTTCACCATTTACAATTTCTCTCAATGGGGCAAATGGTGGAAAGGAAGTGAAGGTTTGGAAGTGGTTGTTTAAAAAATAAATAAGGCTTCACCTTTCCCCTCTATCACCTCTGGAGTCATCATTTATAAATTAACAACTTCATGATGGAGGCATGAAGAGGTGGGACCTTTGTTATTGTTGCTCCCTTGGATGATAGTGTTGATGAGTGCTCAACCACTGTCCTTACCTTCATGTCTCATTTTTGTATGATACTAAAAGCTTGTAGCAATGATTCTGAGCTTATCAGAACTTGAAAGCATTTTACATTATTAATTAATATCCTTAATACTTCCAGAATATTCAAGGAGAGCTTCTATGGTTGAATTGCAGGGAAAACTGAGCCTTTTAGATCTAAACAACTTTAGAAGTTGCTTGGGTTTGTTGCTTTTCGGTTTTTTTTGTTACTGGATAAAACCCTAGAAAATTATGTTTGCAGCATAAGCATCTACAGTACTTGATATGAACCAGGAAATGGATCTTCATGCCCATCTTGTCTCATGTCCCAGCTGGATGGGTGAAAGAGGAGACAGTAATTATCTGCAGGGCAGAGAATACTTAAACATTAAAGAGCTTTATACCTAGGATAAGATGGAATTTTTGCTCATTCCTCACATATAGTGTCTGAGCTCACCAAAGCAGACAATATGAAAAATATTAACAGGACTCAAGAAGACATTAGTAATAGATTAAGTGCATGCCTTCTTTGAAAGGCTTTTTTTTTTTTTTCCTTTTTTTTTTTTTTTTTTCCCCCAAAAATTTTTAAAGGTGGGT